>VDFB02271358.1:111865278-111945315 GCA_007258455.2 Sequoia sempervirens
GACTATTTCTAAGTTGTCTACCAGTTGGCATTGAATATTGCAGTACATTAATCTATGATTTTTATTGTGATATAGAGCTACCAATCAGTCAACTACAATTGGAAAACTTCTTGCGTTTAAAGGGTCCTAGAACTATGTATGCAGAATTGGGCTTCGTGGATGGGTCTCTAGATCCCCCAAAAATTGATTTGGTGATTGATTTGGTGTCACCTCCTATAGGTCACGCTATAGAGTCTAACTCTGAGCATGCCATCCACCAGCCTTGAGATGCTAATTTCATAAGTTTGTACTGCTTTTCCATTGTGCCTGCTGCAAACTTGTTATTGTTTCCTACCTTTCTTTTTATTGTTGTTTTATTGGGCTTTAGGTGTATACATATATTTTTGGCCCTAGTAGAGGATATAGATATGGAAGTAGACATGCATTGGTCTTTTACAACACATAAAATTGTATCTCTTTCCAACCTTTATTTTTCTTACTCGTTCTATCCATTTGGTGTCATGATGTGCATTTTGCTTGATTACACTTGTCTTTGTAAGCTCCAAAGAAACAACCATCTTTGACTTCATTTTAAATTCATTCCATCAATGCTAGAGATGTTGTTCCCTCTCCAGTCCTTCAACTTTTGTCCTTCAAAAAATTTGGCAGTGATGAAGGGCAGGTTGAGTGATACAAGGTTTTCTTGTCTAATGGCCACCATTTCCAAATAGAAACCCTCCCTTCTAAATGCAATGATATGTTGTTTACAAGTGCCTTGAAAATAGGGTCCCTTGTATGTTTAAGAGAATATTTCTATCAGAATATCCAAGATTCAAAGTGGGGCTACGTTGTTTCTTGTATATTTTAAAAAATTATCTCTCTTTCATTTCTGCCTCATTTAATCTATCCAATATATTGTTTTGCTTATTTTCTAGGGCCTTAATCATATCCAACTTAGTTGTGATTATGCCTGATTGTCAAATTATTGGGACCCCTAGGTATTTTTTCAAGCAACAAGAAGAGAAAATGTCGGTGCCTGACTCGCCTTCTCCTTCTAAATAGGCCCCTAAATTTGGTCTGTAGCCATCCTCTAAAAAAATAAACCCTCCAAAGGTCAGCCCTATTAAAGATTTGAACATTTATCAAAATGTTTCGATAGTGAAAGGGAATGCAACACATATTAGGGAGATGCATCATTTCCACAAACAAAGAGGTGAAGGGCAACTGTTTAGTTTTGACATCATAGATATGGAGGGGACAAAAATACATATTACTTGTTTTGATGATATTGCTTGGTCAAGGAAGCCAATAAAATATTCAATAAATTAAATAGTAATCTTGAAATTGTTTTGGATGAAAAATCAACAATAAAACAGTGTGAAGATGGCATTCCCATCCCAAGGAAAATTTCTTCTTTTGTGCCAATTAGTGACATAATCAACTATAGTGATAATAGCTTGGTTGATATTATTGGCATTGTAGTGCATGTTGGGTACATTTCAACTGTTCGTAGGAAAAATGGAACGGAAACAATCCGACGAACCATTAAACTATATGATATCTCTGCTTCTTTCAATGATGTTAATTTGTGGGGCCCAAGTTGGCAAGAAAAAGGTGATACCATGGAGTAGATGTACCTTTCTAGTGATATAGTCATAGTTGCTATGCGGGGTGGCTGTGTAGGTTACTTTAATGGTAAAGTTACCAATACATCAACAAGAATAGTCCTTGACATTAACCCTTCTATTCCTGAGTCAAACACTCTTAGATCTAAGGGCCCAATTAAAGTAGAGAAAATGGCTTCATCTTCTTCTCCACCTCGTAGGTTGTATCCTTCAAATGATAGAATTACTATTGCATCTATCTTAAACAACGGCCTCTGCTTGCTAGAATCTGTTGAAGCCATTTTTAAAGCAACCATTCAAATTGCAAAAAATGATTCTTTTTCTTATCCTGCTTGCCCCTTGTTGGTTAATGGAAAAGAATGAAACTGGAAATGTACACACCCCCATGTTGATTTTTGGTTTTGTGATCATTGCCAAATGGAAATTGAGGAATTCAACTATTGATATCTTTTGCAGTTAAAGCTACAAGACCATTCAACCAGCCTTTGGTGTATTACTTTTGATGAATCTGCCACTAGTTTGCTACAAATTCCAGCAAAAGACCTCTACATGTTGCAGGATAGCTCTGATTCTACAACGGATCTTGTTTTTGTTATTAAAGGGCTTGTTTGTAAACCATACATCTTTACTACTTTGATTAGAACAAAAACTTATAATTTTGAGGACCAGCTGAAAATATAAATTGTCAAAGCAACAAAAGTTGATTTCGAAGTAGAGTGTAAGATATTGCTTGTAGACATAATGAAGATATCTACTCCTGCTCCAAGAAAAGGCTCCACTAGCCAGCCTATGCTTTGACTGCTCTTTTGCACTTCTAGTTACTTCTCACAGCCTTTCCTTTCAAATGATCACTATGGGATGCTAAGAATTTTGTATCACAAATATGGAAATAATTTATTCCTATGTTTGCATCTACATATTTGCACATTCATTGACTTGCCATCTTTTTGATTTTAACATGGTGCCCAAATTCTTTTTGGTCTGCATTGTCACTATGATTGGTCATTCCTGTCATATGGTGGAATCTTTAGTTCTTCTATGTGAATCCTAAAGTCACTTCTTTTCAATATATATTAAAATATTCATGTTTGAAATAGAGATAATACTATGCTGCTAATAGTTCTCTTATTTCATAGATTTGACATTTCCCACAAACTTCCATTCTTAATAAAATTCTAGTCAATTTTTTTGTCATTATTACTTTTGAATATTAAAAATCAATTGAACGATTATATGATATTTTTACAAACATTACAACTTCAATGACAACTGAACAATTTATTTCCATATATATTTCAAATATTTAATATAGAGGTAATAGTTGACAATATATTTTAATATACATTTAAATATTTTGTATATCGGTAATAATTGAGAATTTATTTTAATATAGATTTTAGATATTTTGTATAAAGTTAATAGTTGAAATGTATTGCTGAACAACTATCAAATTTGAATATAAGTAATCTTGTTTTTTGATTGTAAAAAAAATAGTAATTGTTATATTTGCATATTAACATTCCCAATATACAAGTGCTAGTAGATTATATTTATTTCATATAGTTTGTCTTTTTGTTTAAAAGTTCTTTATGTCACATTTAAAATCTACACCAATGTTATAATTTCTTTCATTATTCAAAAATGAGGAGTCATAAATTATCTGTTTCATTAGTTTAATGAGATTGTAGTCAATTTAATAAAACTTCTTTTGAATATTGATCACTCTTGCTTCTTAGTCATTATTCACATACAGATTTAATGAAAAATATATATATGTGCTTCTAGGTCTAATAAATATAAAACTAAGATAGAGATAAAATTATATCACACCTGAACCAATCTATTTAACAGTTCACTTGTCAACTCAAAATTCAAGCTACATTATTTGAGTCTAAATATTATAGACATATAGGGAAACTATAAAAGAGCTATTAAAAAAACATTTACTATGTAAGAATTGCCTTATCAATTGTAAATTCATAATTTCTTTGCAAATATTATTGACCAATGAGGAACATATAGGCAGATCCTTTGTTTAAGAGGTAAGCTCCACGTTGTCAGTAAAAACACCAAACAAGTCTTCTCTACTTGTCTATAATATTTAGTACCAAGTACATAAAGAATAGAAGAGGTGAAAAAATTAGTAACCCTAACCATATTTTTTTGATGAAGGAAAGAACATTTAACTAGAACTAGTCATATTGTAATGAGTATAATGAAAATGATTCACACAAATAACTACAAACAATAAGTGAAGGGAAAAAAATATGTTTGTAGGTATATGTATATGTATATGTATATGTATATGTATATGTATATGTAAGGAAAGCTTAGGTGCGGAACAAACTCTCCTAACATCAAAACCTCAGGGAAGAATGAAAATATGACTTGAAATTGTTTAATTTCAGTTCATTAAGATACACTTGAAAAGAATAACAAAAAGGAGAAATGAACACACACAATTGGACACCAGATTTACCTGGGAAAACCCTTATGGGAGAAAAAACCCACCACACCAAGAAAATCCTCTTTGTATTACAGTAAACAAAATTACATACAAAGTACAAACTTCACTTTCTGATGTCAATTTATAGCAGCAACATTCACTAATCAATCTTGTACAAAATAGCTCTTAGAAAACATACAATGAATTCACTTAGATCAATTCATGTTCAAAATGAGAAACACCTTGTTATCTCGCACTGTTCATCATCATTCGCCATTGCCAAAGAGTAATCCATTCTCTCACAGTCTATTCATTTCCCTCACAGGAACAATCACAATAGTCCAACTGCTAACGGTTCACATTCTGCTTCTCTGATTGATCCAAAACAGACCACATAGGATAGTCATTTGGTCAAAGAAGTTCAAACAGAATTGCATGTCGGTGAGACACTAGGCCATGTCTCCCCGATGCCACAATTCCTAATCACAGAACCATCGGCAAGACTACTACTATCAGCGAGACATCATACCGAACACAAATCCAGCTTGTGCAGATCTATCGGCAAGAGTTTCGCTATCACTAAGAGTCTTTTAGAACCTTTATGTCATACCGATATTCATACACGTTAGTGAGAGGAAAACCATCGACAAGAGTTCTCACTGACAGCACCTATCTATTGGTGAGACCAACAATCATCGGTAGGAGATCACACCGAAGGCATACCCGACAATTCATAAACAAATCCGTCAGCGAGACTAGCACTCTTAGCAAGAGTTCATACTGAATGCACCAGCCTGTCGGTAAGACCTCCATTGTCGCATAGACTCATATCGAGCCTTAATGTCACCCTGATGAAATTCTTGTGTATAATAGTCAGTGAGACATACTCTGTCGGAATTAGTCACTCTGAAGGTTCATGCCTCTCCCCGATGCCACTCATCGCCAAGAGTCTCCCCAATGATCACCACGAACCAACCAGTCAGCAAGAGGTCTGCCCAGATGGAAAGAGATAGGAATCTTCACAGCGATAGACATGTCTTGCCGATGACTCTCATCAGAAAGATAGAACCAAAGTCTTAGTGACTTTAAACTTTGAACACAGCTACTAGTCGGTAAGACTTCCAGAGGGTCTCACCGATTTTTCTCTTTCATGAGTTTCATGTCAGTAAGCTTGAGGCACGTTTTCCAACAATCTCCCACTTGACGAAGATCTTACTAACACCTCCAGAGCACAACAAAACTACTGAAATTCATGGGAACTAAGGCCCATCAAACTAGTACACCACTTGAACTTGTCTGTGCTCACTGGTTTTGTTAATGCATCTGCAACATTTTCTAAAGTATCCACTTTTTCTAAAGAGACCTTTCCATCCTCCACCATATCTCATACAAAATGATATTGCACATCAATATGTTTCATCCTAGCATGGAAAGTAGGATTTTTTTCCAAACAAATAGCACTCTGACTATTACAGTAAATTCTAATTTTCCCTGCATCAAACCCAATGTTAGAACACAAATGTTTTAACTAGATTTCTTTTTTATAGGCGTGTGTTGCTGCCATGTATTCTACCTCTATAGTGGACAAAGTGACTACAGCCTGTCGCTTACTCATCCAACTAACTGCACCACCATTCATCATGAAAATATATCCACTGGTGGATCTTCTGCTATCCATATCCCCTACCCAATCAGAATCCACATAGCCTCGAATGCTGAGAGTCCTCTGTGATTCAACCAAATTCCCATGGTAACTCAAAGCATATTCTAAAGTTCCCTTTAGATATCTAAACACCCTTTTCACAGCATCCCAATGTGCCCTTCCAATATTTTCCATAAAATGACTAAGTACTCCCACTGCTTGGGCAATATTTGGCCTTGTACAGACCATTGCATACATTAAACTACCAACTGCACTAGCATAAGGCACTTTGGTCATGTCCTCTATCTCAGTAGGATATTTTGGATAGTCTTCAATAGATAGCTTTGTTCCCTGCAAAACTGGAACAACTAGCTGCTTGCAATCAGCCATACAAAATCTCTCCAGAATAGTATTAATATACTTACTATGACTAAGCCAAATTTTTCTACTCTTTCTGTCCCTAGTTATTTCCATTCCCAGAATATACCTAGCTACACCAAGATCTTTCATTTCAAAATTTGCAGACAACTAAGATTTTAGATCAGAAATCATTAACTTACTATTGCCTATGAACAATATATCATCAACATAGAGAGCAATAATAACACAATCATTTTCAGCTTTGTAGTACACACAATGATCATATTTCGATCTTACAAATCCCAATGACAAAAAAAATGTCTCAAACTTCTGGTACCACATTCTAGGAGATTGTTTTAATCCATACAGAGATTTTTGCAACTTGCAAACCAGTTTTTCTTTACCTTTTTCCACAAAGTGCTCAAACTGGGACATATAAATTTCTTCTTCAAGGTCACCTTGAAGAAACGTCATCTTCGCATTCATCTATTCAATCTCTAAGTCATACGCAGCTGCGAGTGACAAAAGAAATCTAATAGATGTCAGCTTAGCTACAGGAGAAAATATTTCTCCATAATCAATTCCCTCTACTTGGAAATACCCCTTCGCAACCAACCTCACCTTATACTTTTCCACACTGCCATCTAGACCCATTTTCCTTTTAAATACCCATTTGTAGCCAATAGCTTTTCTGCCTTCAGGAAAGGGCACCAAACTCCAAGTATCATTCTTTTCTAATGATGCCATTTCTTCATTCATGGCTTCCAACTAAGAGTTTGAATCAGACATTCTAAATGCCTCTTTCACAGTCATAGGCTCATTAGTGCTAGAAATTAAAGCATAGGCACAAGTAGAATCTATCAAAGAAAACCCATACCTATCAGGTTGCTTTCTTTCACACGTTGACCTCCTCACAAGTTGAGGCTGAGATTCTTCTTCTTCTTCAGAACTCTCATAACTACTTGAGCTCTCCTCAGTTTCAGGTATATTTTGAATTTTCAATTCCTCTTTATATGGTGTCAGAGGAATTTCAACTACATCCTTTTTGTTTTCTAATTTTGTCTTTGACTACAGATCCAAAGTAGAAGGCTTGAGCTCATGAAAAATAACACTTTTGTTTTATAGAACCTTCTCTGTATCATAATTCCAAAGCTTGTATCCTTTTATGTTAGCACTATAACCAATAAAAATACATTTAACAACCTTGTTTTCCAATTTAGACCTTTTTTCATTTGGCACATATGCATATGCCTCACAACCAAAGACACAAATATGTCTCAAAGAGGGCTTCTTTCCAGACCATGCTTCCAAAGGTGTTTTCTCAACAAGAGAAAAATTAGGAGAACAGTTTATTAAGTAACATGTTTTTGCAACTGCCTCAACCTAGAAATTCTCCTCCAAGCTAGCACTGCTTAGCATACTTCATGCTCTTTCCATTACTGTCATGTTGAACCTTTCAGCAACTCCATTTTTCTACGGAGTGTAGGGTGTAGTTTTATTTCTTTTTAATCCCATGATCTTTACAGTACCTTTCGAACTCATCAAAACAAAAATCACCGCCATTCTCAGTCCTGAAACATTTTATTTTTCTTCCAGTCTAATTTTCCACAAGGTTTTTAAATTCCTTAAAATGATTGAACATTTCTGATTTACTTTTCAAAAAATAAACAAATTCCCTTCTTGAATAATCATCAATGAACGATACATAAAATCTTGATTTAGACACAGAAAGAAAATTTACTAGACCAAAAACATCAGAATGTATGTAATCAAGTAAACTAGAAGATTTGTGAGGATTGGAGTAAAATGAAACATGGTCTTGTTTACCATATATACAATGTTCACAAAATTTGAATTCAAGGTTACAATCATCAGCCCTTCAACCAGGTTTTTATTTTTCAAGGTTTTTAAACCCTTTTCACCAATGTGGCCAAGCCTATGATGCCAGAGCATAGTCTTTTCTGCTGGAAGTTTAACTTCCATAGAGTTTGCACTATCAGGAAATTTTTCTCCTTTTCTCCATGAGTAGCCTTCTATGACTTTACAGAGACACTATTGCATTGCACAGCATGTGCATCTAGCTTATACAAGGTACCAATACGAGCACCCCTAGCTAGAACCATTGAGCCTCTAGTCATCTTGCAGTCATTTCCAGAGAACGTGACTTGCACTCCAATATCATTCAGCTTACTAATAGAAAGTAGATTTCGAGCCAGACCTGGTATATGCATTACATCATTGATTCCCTTCACTCTTCCATCAGGGAATTGAATTCTGACTCTTCCATGGCCAACTATTTCCAAAGATGAATCACTTGCCAAATACACCCTTCCACCATCATATTTCATACTTAGTGAACCAGTCTCTATGAGATGTCATGTGGAAAGATGCTCTAGAATCAATCAGCCAGACATCATCTGATGCCTGAGTTGCCAAGGCTGCAATGAAAGCGTCAGCATCACTTTGAGAAGAATCATTGTCGGAAGAATACTTCTTCTTTTTCTCCTCTTTGTAATCCTTTCGGACATGACCAGGTTGCCCACAATTTCAGCATTTCACCTTGGACTTCTTGCCAGGAGACTTTGATCTCCCTTCTAATTTCAATTTGGACTTCTTGTCCTTCTTCTTGCCTTTTTCTTTCGATCTGTCCCTAACAGCAAGAGCCTCCTTCACCATCTCAGAAGATTTTCTTCTCATCTCTTTTGATAATAAATAAGCAACAATATCTTTCATCTTAAAAGTGGATGTAGTAATCCCAATAGCCATCACCAAGTGATCCCAAGAATCTGGCAAAGAACATAGCAACAACATACAACGATCTTCTTGATCAATCTACACACCCACAGATGCTAACTGAGTAGTCAGCATGTTGAAAGCATTCAAATGATCAACAGCAGACGCTCCTTCCTACATTTTCAAAGAATATAGCTTCTTCCTCAAGAACAACTTATTCACTAAGAACTTTCCCTGATAAATAGCTCCTAGTCTTTTACACAAAGAAGATGCAGTCTTTTCTTTATGAACATTTAGAAGAATGGAGTCTGCTAAACAAAGCCTTATCAACCCCTTTGATTTTTGATCTGCAAGATCCCAATCCACTTGCTTCATGCCTCTAGGCTTCATTCCAGACACAACAAGCCAAAGATCATGATCAACCAACAGATATTCCATTTTGAGTTTCCACAACTCAAAATTACTGCCATTGAATTTCTCAATTTCAATCTTTCTGGATGTGCTTTCCATCTTAATCTTTAATTTGAATTACTAGACTTCTACAAGACTCCCATTGAACATAATTGACACAAAAAACCCAACGTACCCACAAGGATAACACAATTGGCCAAGCTCTGATACTAGTTGTAAGGAAAGCTTAGGTGTGAAACAAACTCTCCTAACGTCAAAACCTCGGGGAAGAATGCAAATATGACTTGAAATTGTTCAATTTCAATTGAATAATAGAAAGGAGAAATGAGCATACACAATTGGACACCAGATTTACGTGGGAAAACCCTTATGGGAGAAAAAACCCACAACACCAAGAAAAGCCTCTTTCTATTATAGTAAACAAAATTACATATAGAGTACAGACTTCACTTTCTGATGTCAATTTACAACAGCAACATTCACTAATCAATCTTGTACAAAATAGCTCTCAAAAAACATACAATGAATTCACTCAGATCAATTCGTGTTCAAAATGAGAAACACTTCGTTATCTCACACTGTTCATCATCATCCGCCATTGCCAAAGAGTAATCCATTCTCTCATAGTCTATTCATCTCCCTCATAGGAACAGTCACAATAGTCCAACTACTAACAGTTCACATTCCGCTTCTCTGATTGGTCCAAAACAGACCATGTACGATAGTCATTTGGTTAGAGAAGTTCAAATGGAATCGCATGTCGGTGAGACACTAGGCCGTCTCTCCTCGATGCCACAATGCCTGATCACAGAACCATCGGCAATACCACCGCTATTGGAAAGACATCATACCGAACAAAAATCCAGCTTGTGCAGATCTATCAGCAAGACTTTCACTATCACTAAGAGTCTTTTAGAACCTTTATGTCATATCGATATTCATACCCGTCGATGAGAGAAAAACCATTAGCAAGAGTTCTCACCGAAAGCACCTGTCTATCGGCCAGACCAATAATCATCAGCAGGAGATCACACCGAAGGCATACCCGGTAGTTCATAAAAAAATCCGTTGGCAAGACTAACACTCTTAGCAAGAGTTCATATCGAATGCACTAGCCTGTCGGCGAGACCTCCACTGTCGCTTAGACTCTTATAGAGCCTTCATGTCACCTCGATGGCATTCTTGTGTATAACCATTAGTGAGACATACTCTGTCAGAATGAGTCACTCTGAAGGTTCATGCCTCTCCTCGATGATCACCAGGAACCAACTAGTCAGCAAGATGTCTGCCCGAATGAAAAGAGATAGGAATCTTCACAGTGATAGACATGTCTTGCCGATGAATCCCATCGACAAGACAGAACCAAAGTCTAAGTGACTTTAAAATTTGAACACAGCTGCTAGTCGGTAAGACTTCCAAAGGGTCTCACCGATTTTTCTCTTTCATGAGTTTCATGTGAGTAAGCTTGAGGCATGTTTTCCAATAGTATATGTATATGTATATATATGTGTATGTGTATGTATATGTATATGTATATGTATATGTATGTGTATTTATATGTCTATGTATATGTATATGTATATGTATATGTATATTTATATGTATATGTATATGTATATGTATATGTATATGTATATGTATATGTATAATGTTGATCTATAGAATTCTTTGTTCAACATTTTACTATTTTGGCCTTCCTCTGTATTGTTTTCAAAAATATATAGTCTTCAGTATATTCCATTTCTTCCTTAATATATAATAATACTCCATGCAATTTTCGAGGCCACCTCTTCACAACAATGGTCGAGTTTGTTGACCACATGGGTTGGTGGTGGTGGAGTTAGTTACCTTTCTCAAGGCATGCAAAATGGTCAAAACCTGCCATGTATGTCCACTGGTTTGCAGATTGGATGGTTTATTAAGTGTTGTGCTATGCAATCTGCACTATCTTGTACACGTATTGTTGTTGTAAGCTATTTTTCCCCTGTCTTTTTGGCCATTTCATACACACGTAACCACACACACACACACACACACATATATATATTGATAGTTTTGTTTTGTAAATTTATAATTTACTAGCTTATAGATTCACCCCTTTTCTTTTTGCATGGCTAGATACATTCCAAAACATACCAAAATAAGGTATGTCTATAAATTTATTCCTATACATTGTATCCTTTGAAGAAAAACCTTTGCTATTTCTTTCATGTCTTCCTTTAAACAATCTTTTTCTAAAAAGTTATTGGAGCAAAAAAAACTCTAGGAAAACGAATCCATATATTGGAACATACATTTTTTCAAGCGACTTCGCTATTGTGTGATATATGATGGAACTCCATCACATTTGTGATCAGTGTTTCATACTTTACCTGGTTCACAATTTTCTAGGGGGCCATGAGGCTTCATGATGCCAATGTGGTGGGTAGGTGAGCAAACATACAATTTGCACTTCTAACTTTCACTATCATATTAGGCATTTATATATATATATATACAATGTGAACTGTATCTCAAAATCAGTGCTTAAAAACATAGACGGGTACATATACACATATATATATTCAAGTGAAATAGAGGAATTATATCATGGGTATTAGAATAACACTTATTTGTTACTAAATATTATACACAAGCATTTAGTTCCCGTGTATAATTGAGTCCACCACTGCTAGCTCACATAACTACCAAGCTCCATGTCACCACAAAAAATAAAAATCCCACACAAGTCCCCACTAAACATGGCATCCCCGACATCAAAAAATCCAATTCACCACTGTCCTGATGGAAATCCTAGCAGAAAGTTTAACCATGTACTTACATACACTTGACTGCAGTAACCATAGTCTACTATACACATTACATTTGTCCATGTTCCTACAATAATCTTTTCATCTTTTTGGGATAAGATATTTTTTAGCGAAAGAAACAAGATTTAACTCCAATTTCTTCATCCATACAAAACCATAATGCTAGACACTCATGCAAAATGACTTACAAATTCAACACAACAATAGTTTTAACATAAACAAAAAAATAAATCATTTTTGCAAAACACCCATGTATAGTCACTTACAGATTCAGGAGAACAACAGTTTTAAAACCTTGTAACCTGTGAGGAAACAGAGCTAAAGTAGACAATTTTTAGAATACTCTCTTACCAAACCAGCTGGGGATATATATATAGAGTTAATTGAGAATCCAAGTGACATTAGTGTTATTCTAATACCTCTTTTACAATTTCTCTATTTCTCTATAATATTTGGTGCGAGGTGATGCAACTCGAATTTTTAATGAAGTTTGTGGGATTATACTCTTTTTTACATGGGTGATTTGCATAGATGATTAATTTATTCGTAATGTGTTCTTGTTAAATGTTTTTATCTTTGACGTTATACCCATTCTAGAGACTTCAAAGAGATTATTTCTCTTTGTGGGTGTAGGAATTGCAATTAAATCATTATTTACAATGTATCCATTATTTCCAATCTCAATTAATTAATCATCAATTATTTTAAAAAATACCCATGTCAAATCACTTGCAGATTCCGCAGCACCACACTTTCCAAACCCTCCAATCTGCTAAAAATTGGAGACAAATGCAATGATTTTAACAATAGTTTGCTATCAAACCAGCACCACAATGGCTCTTTCGACAACATAACTTCATCAAAGTATACTTTCCCATATTGCAACATTGAATATTGTATTTACCTCGTTCACTGTCATCGTACCGCAATGACAGGATGCATTAACCCTCATGCTAAAAATTACTTACCATTCAACTTCCACGTATCGAGGACATCAACTCCACCACCCCCAACCCATGTAATTGCTAAGCTCCTCATTGCCACAAAAAATAACCAAGTTTAAATAGTTAAATTAGCAACCTGGAAAGATAATTGTATAAACATCAAAAAATGCAGCTATCCTTCCAACTTGCCAAATCAATTATTTAAACCCAGTTCTTCAAGGTGACACCTATTTTCTCTATGTTATGGAAAGAATTAAATGATAGAATAATGTATCCAAAATGCATATAACACCATAGGCTTAATTGGAAATGCGAGCTACATTGTTTGGTATTCAATATTATGGACAAAACATTTGTGCAAAATACCCATATAAAATGACTTATAGACTTCACAACACAACACTTTCAAAACCCTCTAATTTGTTATAGAACGAGCCCAATGATGACTATTCTTACAATAGCATCATACGAAAGCAACACGACAATGGCTCTTTCAACAATGCAACTTAATCAATACATTTTCTTTCCTTACAAACAAAAAATGACAATTAATAGCTTGTTAAAGGGAGCTTTGAACAAATGCCAGAAAAAGAATATCATGCAACATATTGGTAGAAGGCAAGCAGTCTATGTAATAGTTGTAAGAGGTATTAGGATGATACTTAAGAATCAGATGTATGTCGTTCTCCAGTGTTTTCCTAATAGTTCTTTTATAATTTTCCTATTTGTCTATAATATTTAATGGCAAATAGTGGAGCTTTATTTTACTATATATATATGTGTATATATATATATGTGTGTATATATATATGTATATGTATATATATATGTGTATATATATATATGTGTATATATATATGTGTGTGTGTATATATATATATATGTATATATATATGTGTGTATATATATATATACATATATATATATATGTATATATATATATGTGTATATATATATGTGTATATATATACATATATATATATATACAATATATATATATATACACATATATATATATATACATATATATATATGTATATCTATATATATGTATGTGTATATATGTGTACATGTATATATATGTACGTGTATATATATGTACGTGTATATATTTTTTTTCTATATATATATATATAATGGGTGAAGCCACAATAGTGGTTTACAATTGAAGTGAGGAAGGAAAACTCACAAAAAATGAATGCATGACAAAAAAAAAGATTTTAGGGGTTTGTACGAACCTATTGGTTCAACCAAACCCATTAGGGCTTGCTAGAACCTGGGTTTGGGCGAACCCTTTTAATGCTTTCCCACCAAAAAGGCCAACAAAACCCCTTATAAAAGGGGGGTTCGAATGAACCCTCCTTCAAGTGAACCCTAGGGGTTCATTCGAACCCCCCTTATTCCTCACCCCCCTAAGACACAAAAAACACCCTAAATTTTGGCACTTCAGAGCTCGGGTTTAGGATGAAAATGAATGAATCTTCACAAACCCAATTGGAATTAGGTAGTCCTCAAAATGAGCTATCTGATGAATATAATTTTAATATGTTTTGGTTTTATTATGTATTTGTTTTTTTAGTTTTATTAAACATAGGTTTTTCATTGAAAATGAAGGTCTCTATTCTGCACATCTGGAAAGATAGCAGATTATCAAAAATAAAATTTAAAAAATATGAGTGCACTATATATTGAAGTCCTTGATCCAACAAAAAAAAATAATAATAATTTTGATATATACAAAAAAAATTATGCATTATACAGTCGCGCTATGTCTGAATTGTAATTGGTTTGACTTTGAAACTTGATTAAAGAAAAATTATTCAATAAAAAATTGTCTAACCAAGTGGAAGCACTATATATCAGAATTACGAATCTAAATTCAAAAGAATTAGAATTTTATCCTTCATGGAAAAAAAATTATTCGTTATACGGTGTGCGTCACTTTTTAAAAATGTTGTTTTTTGAAAAAAATCAATTTTCGTGGGAGATGGAAAAAGAAGTGCAATCTGATTCCAAAATTTTTGGAAAAAATATTTTTAGAATCTAGAGACAAAATGTGATGAGACTCTAGTTTGCATCATCTTCAAATTCTTCACGGTTTAGCCGCTATAGGTGCCCAAATGTGAAGATTTAGTTAAAAATAATAATTTTAGTGTCCAGTTTGGCCAAAAATTGTAAACCATTATTGTAGGATCACCCATATATATGTGTGTGTGTGTGTGTGTGTGTGTGTGTGTGTTGTGGTGCAATGGCATGGCAAGGAGTAAATGCAATATTCAATGTTATAGTGTGGGAAAGTATACTCCAAAATATGCAAGAAAATATATTGATTTAGTTGCATTTCTAGAAGAGCCATTCTGGCATTATGAATATGTTACACATACTATATAATTAAATGCTCTATTCTTATCAACATCTCAATACTATATCATTCAATGCTATAACTGTTTTGTGGTGATTTTTACACAACATAGACAATACTTATATACATGTTATTTTAAACTCTACTTAAAATTGCAGTCCACATAAATACAAATAAACATAGTATACAAACCTGTTTAGATATACATATGTATGTATATCTTTGTATATATATATATGTATATGTATATCTACCTATATATCTTTTTTTATATATCAATCATGGAATTGAATATATGTGTGTGTGTGTGCATATGTATATGTCTATCTTTCAGGGAACTCAATATAATTTTGCTCTTTTTGTGTGATATTTACTACCAAACAAGTGTTATTCTAATACCTATTATACAATTCCTCTATTTGTCTTCAATATCTACTACCAAACAATGTAGCTTGAATCTTATATCAATATGTTTCATGATATTATTTTTCCCTCATTTGTTTCAAGCTCCCTGGAAAAAACTACTTGAGGCTACTTATAACAACCACAGAGCCCCTTAACTGCATAGATGGAAACAAAAGCCAAGTGTTTAACCATGTGAGTACTTTTGTTTAAACAAGCCAACTCTTACAAAGATTTCTTCTCTTGTATCACTATGTCTCTTGTCGGTTTCAATCATCTCTCATTTATCTCTAATTCTTAAAATTATTTCCTAATACTTCTTTTACAATTTCTCTATTATATCTACCTATTTGTATTCTAAATTGACAAGCCAACTGTCACATACATTGCTTGTTTTGTTTCAATATTTTTTATGATATTCTTTTTCCCCCATCTCCTAAAGCAAAATTTCCATTATGTATTAGTAGGGAGCCTATGTAACAATCGACGTCTCAATTCGTTGGCCATTTTTACTATATTTTTTGTTAGATTGTAGTTGTCTTTTAAATATAGGTAGATTTAAACTCATGTGACGAACTTAGGTGGATCTTTCTACTTATTGTGCATTGTTCTATATATTCCATTTACCCATCTTCCCCTAATCGTCTTCAAATCCCATTATGCTAATTCTTTACCAGGATATCTATTTTTTTGTGCACTTCTTAGCCCATAAAAAAACACTACAATGTTATAGAATTTGATTCAAAACAACCATCTTTCCGCAAGTTTCTTTTCCTGTGTTGTATGATAAGATCCCATGGGATTTTCCGTGGACCTTAACTCCTTTTTTAGCTCAGGGGTTTGGCTAGAGCCCATGAGGCTTCATGATGCCAATATGGTAGGGAGGAGAATGAACATTGATTTACATGGCTATGAACAACAACCAAACACCACTCTCATGTGCTTCTGAGTGGATGAACAATCTATTGATAACATCACATTATTTATCCCCAGAAGCACATGAGAGTGGTGTTTGTTACTCCATTCCACTAAACCATTTACAATTTCATGTTTAGCTTGGTTTTCATTTTGTACATGATTAAATTTTTCTTCCTTAAAATCCCATGATGCCAATCATTGCATTTATCATTCTTTCCACATCTATCTTTTTGGATTCTCTAATAGATTACTTATAGAAAATTCCTTACCAAGATACCATCCATTCAAAATATTCCACTTTATCTATTTCTATTTACAACAAATACTGCTAACCTCTTTTATTATATATGTATATTATTTTGTTTATATTATTTCAGAAATATAATACACATTCAAGAAAATTAGTTTATAGTACACTTTCTATTTCAAAAAATTTCTTGCTCCTGCGAGTCAATCCAATGAACCTCGTTGCTATTGAATATGATCAACAGTGTATGTAAGTACAACACTTTACCACTATCAATAGATAGATTTCATTAACTAATTGTAAAAATTATTCATTATTTTTAACTTCACATTGTATATATTAATTTTACTCATATACTTTCTTTTTATCCTTTCTTCTTGATTTTACATACTTTTCCACTAGCATACCCTTGTATTGCATTTCTAGGAACTAGGCTTAATCATGCAAAGGGATTCAAAAACCATATACGTATCAATAGCCAATCTATATAACAATTGACGTCTCAATTTGTTGACTATTTTTACTATATTGTTCCTTATATTGCAACTGTATTTTTAATATAGGTAGATTTAAACTTGCATTATAAAGTTAGATGGACCTTTCTACTTATTGTACACTATTATATATATTCCATTTATCCATCTTCTTTTAGCGATCTTCAAACCCCATTATGCTAATTCTTTACCAGGATATCTATTTTCCATGAACATCTTAGGCGAAAAAAAAAACACTACAATATTACAAAATTTGATTCAAAACACCCGTCCTTCCCCAAGTTTCATTTTGTGTGGTATATGATAAGTGTCCATGGAATTCTCCATGGATCTTAACTCCTTTTTTTTCTCGGGGATTTGGCTAGAGCCCATGAGGCTTCATGATGCCAATATGGAAGGGAGGAGAACGAGCGTTGGTTTACGTGGTTGTGGACAACAATGAAACACCACTCCCATCTGCTTCTAATTGGACAAACAATATGTTGATACCATCACATTACTTATTCCCTGAAGTACATGAGAATCGTGTTTATTGCCCCTCACAACTAAACCATTTACAATGTCATGGTTGTCTTGGTTTTCATTTTCTATGTTACCATTTTTTTTTCTTTCAAATCCCATGATACCAATCATTGTGTTTGTCATTGTCTCCACAGCTCTCTTTTTAACTTCTCCAATAGATTGTTTATAGACAATCCCTTTCCAAGATGCAATGCCTTCAAAATATTCCACTTTATCTGTTTCTATTTTCAACGAATAGTGCTAACTCTTTTATTGTATATGTATATTATTTTGTTTATATTGTTGCAGAAATATAATACACATTCAAAAAATATAGTATATTTTACACTCTCTATTTCAAATTATTTCATGCTCGTATGACTCACTCCAATGCTGTTCATCCTTGTTGAAGACAATCAATAGTGTACGTAGGACAATTTCCCATTGTCAATAGTCAGCTTTGGTTAACTAATTGTAAAAATTATTCATTATTTTTAGCCTCACATTGTATATATCAATTTTACAAGTTGTATACTTACATTTTATCCTTCTTTATTCATTTCCCTTCCTTGTCCACTAACATACCCTTATATTCCATTTGCAGGAACTAGGTTTAAGCATGCAAAGGGATTTGAAAACCAGCACACATTTTTGCTTTCAAGTTGTAACATCAAAGAAAACACAACAATATCAAGTATTAATAATGGAAACGCCAGAGTTTTCCCAAGATTTTTATTGTGTGATGTACAATGAAACTCCATGACATCTCCTGTGGGCATTTCATCCTTCTCTTGCTTGAGGGTTTGGCTAGAGTCCATGGGGCTCCATGATGCCAATATAGTAGGGAGGAAAATGAGCGTGGGTTTTGTGGTTTTACATTTTTCGTAATATATTTGTTGTTACATACATACATCTATGTGTACCTTCTAATTCAAGTAAAATAACAATGTATGATGAATCTCCATGATATTTGTTGTTGCATATATACATGTGTACACAAATCATTGTATAAATTTGGTAACATCTTTCTCATGTTTCCTGAAAACCATGTGTACCTCCTAATTCAATTAAAGTAATAATACAAAGTATGTGTTGCATTTCATTGCATTCGTAAAATTAAGAAGTAGATACTATTTATAACATCTTTCCTTTTTGGAAAACTCATTTGTCATGACCATTATAACTAATAACAAAATAACTTTTTACAAGAATACTTTATTATTCAATCTTACTAATAAAAGATGTAACTATACTAATGGAATCACTTTCCCAAAAGCATACTTCTTAATTCAATCTTAGCAATAAAACACATGTCTTACGTTTCATTGCATCCGCAAAATTATGAAGTCGATACTATTTATAACATCTTTCCTTCTTGGAAAACTCAATTGCCCTGACCATTACAACTAGTAAAAAATTTAACAAAATAACTTTTTTTAAAAATACTTTTTTATTCAATCTTCCTAATAAAAGACACAACTATCCTAATGGAATCACTTTCCCAGAAGCATACTTGTTAATTCAATCTTAGCAATAAAACACATGACTAATAAGTCTTTACAAAAACAAAACCCATTAATGAATTTAAAACCATTCATTCAACATGACGTATAATTTTATTCTACAATTTGATAGCCAATTTCCAACTAATAAATTTTCATTCCAAAACACAAAAACCATTTTCCCATTTTATGCAAATAGTTCTTAATGTCACATTCAAGTTTATAATACTTTACTATGCTCATATTGAATGAATATATATAGAAAAAATAATCTTTTTGTGAAAATTATTTCATTTATAACCTTAAATTGTACATAGAGTTCAAATTCATAACATCCGCCTACATAGAGTTCAAATTCGTAACAACGCACATCTGTTTCATATTGCCTATTTACACCTCCAATTGCACCCAATAAAAAAAATCTCCCGCTCTGCACTCCATCAATAGCCATTCGTGATGCATCCTATTGGCTGATCATTGCATGCCTGTGTATGCAACTGCTAGTTACTAATAAGCGTCAAGATGTGGGTGTGAATTAATAAACCAAAATTTAGAAGCTAGATATTTAGATCCAAGAGTACAGAAATAAAATGGATGAATTCCACACTTAGAAATAAAATTTAGAGTGATAAAATATATTTTTAAAAATTAAAACAATTTTTTTATGAATAAATGATTATAAAGACAAGATCCTAAATGAAATTTCATACCAGAATATGTCATTCATAGAAAAATATGCCTTTTAAAATCTTCTTATATTACAGAAAACACATCCTCATCAAATTAGGCCCACAAAATAGCGGAAAAAGGAATGTGTATGTGATTTTCCCTATTACAAACTGCTAATGAAGTAATGTCATTTTTCAGAACGCTTGAAACAAGACAGTGACACTTCGGACTGAACATACCTAAAGTGACTAGCCCAACCTCTAGACTTGACATTATTGGGAGCTGGAATTGACATCCAATAATGAAGTCTAGCCGATGGAAAATGTGTACACACTAGGATTTTAATATTCTTAGGCCATCATAGAGGCAGTCGGACATCAACAAAATTAATTCTGTAAGGTTTCAGTCACTTCATCTCTTTCATAAAAGATGACATCTATCTTTTTTAATATACACCGTACGCACAACCAGCAGGCTTACTAATTTTAAATATGACTGCATGTGAAAATGGTTTTTTTGCATTGGGTGCTCAAAAATCTGAGTTACAAATCTGGATAAGCTCAAAAAAGTCTTCATAACTGTAGACAAATGAGTATAATAATCTCTGCTTCAGAAAACAACGATTGGAAGATAATATTCCCCTTAGAACAATAATTACAACCAGGACCACAGCAGAATCATTTCCATCATCATGCAGCTATTGATGGGATTTGGCTGACGTATGATCTACTAGCTTTGGTCTCACAGTTGATACGTTAGCAGCATTTTTTTTTATATGGTTTGTCTACTGCTTCTTGTCAATATAAGTTCTTATCCTAGGAATCACAAGGTTACTTGGTACACTGCGCCATTAAATGAATCTCTGTCAGAGGTCAAGAGGATAGAAACTTCTTCTGTGCTAGTCTCTAATGTTCAGTGCTCACATAAAATAAGTGTATTTAAGAACACAATCACCGAGAACAAAATAATGATGAAGAAGATGAATTATTGTGTGGTTTGTAATGTCAATTCAAGGTAGGAGAGAGGGGCCCATAGTGGAGCGGGGTTCAATAGTGGGGATAGAAGTAGTCCTTAGTGGGTCCATAGTGGAGCACCTTAATATCCAATAGTAAAACACTTTTTATCCATAAAGTACATAACCCGACAAATCATGTGATGCCACATCAACGCAACAATAAAACATGACTTAGTGCACCGTTATCAGTCTCACTTTTTTTTGGGCCTTTTTGGATACCTCAACAAAGAGCATGCTGATGTGACATCATATTTGATGATGTGGCCCTAAAACGAAATATAGAAGCATGTGAGTTACCAAATAAATTGTAGTATAAAATTGGGAGTGATTTGAAATTTCTACATAAGATTTTGAGAAACATGAAGTTAGGGTGCTCCACTATGGGCCCCTCTCCCCTAACATATATAGTTAAATTAAGAAATATATACTGCTAAAATATGAAGATTAAATTTAGAAAACATTTAAGCTAAGCTTTCTATTGTACTCGTAGAGCTTAAGTTAAAAATTTTCCTTGGCTACTAGTCAATTGATTACTTTTAGTAGCTTCTTTTAAAATTCTCTACATGGGGATCCTTGACAAATTTTCTTTTGATAAGTAGGAGGTATATTGATTACTCATGAAACATGGGTCAATGAGTTTGACTCAAAACTACACAGTTGAATCCTGATAGCAATATCATAAAATTTTCTTTTTTCAACTTTTGCTTTCATTGGCTAGGCACACCTTGCTCGAAAGAAGACTCCCCGTTTTAAATTGATATTGAAATATATTGTGTTTGAAGATGTTGTAGGTGTTATCATTATGATAAAACTAGCAAATGTACATAGATTTGTACATCCTTATATCAAAGGAATTTCTCTTGTACTTAATAAATTTTGAATTTTGGTAGGTTTTTTGTCTTTGTTTTGTTTTGTTTTGTTTTTTTTTGAGTTAGTCAATAATTTCTCTTAGTCATTTGATATTATTCTTTATAGATCGTTCAGTATTTTTTTTTAATAGATTAAAGGTTGATCTATAAAACATAAACATGTTTTCAATATTATATAATTATTAATTATGTAATATATTTATTTTTGGAATTTATCATATGTTATATTTAAACATAAAAATATGTGATGTATAAATTTTTAAGTTTATTAATATAGATTATAAAAAAATTATTTGTAAACATTGGGTTTATAATTCTAGTGAGCAACAAGTTTTTATTAAAATATTTCTTCAAGCCTGAACTCATTTTCTATTTTGGGAAAACCCATTGAAATCATAGTTAAACATTCTCAATATCATCAATCTAACATGGAAGCACCAACAAGTTATTATCAAGTGGCTTCTTATTCTCAATTATTATCAAGTATTTTCAACTTATTTCATTTCATATTCTTCTATTGTGCAAATTATTTCATTGTACACATTTACACAAGTATTTCAAGAACAAATCTCCCTCTATTATCCCTCTTTTTTTCTCTTTGTCTTCTATGTTTCCCTTTTATTGCCTTCCATACATTCCCTCTACTATCCTCTATTAAAGTATGTGTAGGATCATCATGGAAAAAATAGACCCTTAAGTGGCAAAAAATTTAGAAAAATCAGAGTTAGACAACTTGACATAAAAATTTGAATAAAATATCTATATTATTTTAAAAATATGCAAGAATAGAATCTGTAGCAAATTGAATCTAGTTTTTAAACTACTAAGTTTATTTTCTTAAAAAAAATTATTTGGTGAAAATTTGAAATTTCACCCAAAGAGTACTTTAACTCGTGAAAAAATAAGAAGGGGTGTCCGCTCAACCAATTCTAACCACAATAAAATGATAATATTTTGCAAGATTTTAGATATAAGTAGAGGACTCAAGGTCCAGACATGATGCATACTTGTAATTTTTCCGGTGTAAAATAATTAATTATTAATTTTTATTACAACTTAAAAATATAAAAATCATATTTCTAACCACCTTATCTTGTCAAACTTAATGAAATTTTTTTTTTTAACTTATAGTATGCTATAAATGTGACGAGTTTGACCCAAAATGATAATCATGAGTTAGATGTTTTTCAATTATTTAATAATTAGATTTGAATAATTCAAATAAAATGAAATAATAATTATTTATTAAATTCAAAGTAAAGAATAATTTAATTGGTGGAAAATTTTGAAATCTCCTTTAAAAAACCTTCGTTTACCAATTTTGGGTAAAAAGTCATCAAATCATATTCCTACATATACCCATCATATCGCCACTCGCCCATCATGATCCTACAAATACCCATTACTCTATTCTACTCTCTTTTATTCCCTCTATTCCTTCTCTATTTTTGTTACCCCAATTTTTCTTCTATTTGTCCTCTACCTTCTTTTTCTCTCTTGTTTGCTATGTTCTTTTTCTATTTTTCAAAAAATGGCTAAACTTCGAAGCTTTTTTCACAAAGTCTTGCCTAAATTCAAAGCAACACTCAAAAATTAGTCATTAATGTTCAACTACCTACCTTTATGAGTTCAAAAATCCTGCTCATACTTTCCCTATACAATTCTTCACCGCTACTACGAGTATGTGCAAGATCATCATGGAAAAAACAAACCCCAAGGCAAAAAATTCAAAAAATCGTGAAAGAAAGAATTTGACATAAAATTTGAATAAGTTATCTATATTATTTCAAAAATATGTAAGAAACAGAATCTAGAAAATTTAATGAAGTTTAAACTAATAGTTTATTTAAAAAATAAATAAATCTATTTATGAAACTTTGAAATTTAAATGCAAGAGGACTTAAATTAAAACAAGCAAGAAAGTTTGTCCTAATTCACACTAACCAAAATAAAATGATGTTTTTTATAATATTTTAGATATAAGAGGACGATGTCCCTATTGTGATGCATATTTTTTATAATTTTTCCAAGTAAATAATTAATTATGAATTTTATTACAAATTTTAAAAAATATAAAAAAGTCGTATGTCTGACCATCTTAACTTGGTCAAAAATTTATTGATTTTTATTTTAATCCCATAGTATGCAATGCATAGAATATGACATATGTTTTGGATTCAAAAAATGTGATATCGTTTGAAAGCTATAGATGTTTTTCAATTAGCCTATCAATCGAAGATTTAATTAGATCATTCAAATAGAAAATGAATAATAATTACTTATTAAATTCAAAGTAAAACATAATTTATATTGGTGGAAATTTGAGAATCTCCTTTAAAAACTCTTTCAGTTTCATCAATTTTGGGTAAAAAAAAGTCGTTAGCTACATAGGCCATCATATCACTTACATATCGTCACTTTTTAGCCCATCATGATCCTACACATACCCCTACTCATTAAATGAGCTTACAAGTAGGTATTTGCTATCTTGAAAACAATAAATAAATAAATTTAATATCTCAATATGGTGGTATTGGAGGAAAATGATAGGATAATAATATTAATAAAATCCAATGCCCCTACATCAAACTATCAAGATAGAAAATTTGTGAGCCCTTACTGACTAGTAAAACATTATATTATTGCGAGTCAACAAATTTTTCATTATATGTTAATTGGAATGGTTATATCTCTATTGGTCTTATTCGTGTTGTATCTTCCACTAGTCTACCCTTCCATTTCACTAAATACTCATTGTACTCCTTACACCTTGTCCTTTTAATCAATCTAGAATAAAAAATGTGTTTGATTTCCTCTTGTTCTTGTTTGGGTAATTGCTTCATCCACTTTTTAGTCAATGTTTTCTCTTTTCTTTGTTGTTGTGATGTCTCCCCCTCATAATAAGTATGTAAATCTGAAACATTAAAAATGGGTGAGATTTTCAAACCTGTTGGTAGCTCCAATTTGTAAGTATTTGGTGAAAACATCTTGATGATCTTACACAGTCCAATCTTCTTTCAATTATAGCTAGGAAATATTTCCTTTTGTAGATGTGTAAATACAATATCTTACACTTCAAAGTTATTTTATCTCATCTTTAAATCAACCTTCTCTTTATACTATTGACTACTCCAACTAAGTTTTCTCCTTACTTGCTAGTGTAAATATTGCATATGTTTGGAAAAATCTTCTCTTTCATTACTTCTCTTGTATCCCTTAGTGTTTGCAAGCGAGCCCTTAGTTCTAAAATACCCCTAGGTCTATAGCCATATGCAATTTGGAATGAAGTCTTACCTATATTTTTATTAACTAAGTCATTGTTTGTAAAATCAACTTGAGGCAATACTAAATCCCATTGCTTAGGCTTGTCACCAACTAGACATATTAAAAAAATTCCTTATCTCCAATTAACAACTTTAGTTTATCCATTATGTTTGAGGATGATATGTACAACTAAACATTAAATCAGTTCCTATTTTTTTCCATTGTGTCCTCCAAAAATGTCCTACAAACTTAGTGTCATGATCTAAAACTACATTTCTTGATAAACCATGCAATCTAACAACCTCTATGAAGAATAATTTTTCCACCTGTTGCATCATTTATCTTTTTACATGCTATAAAGTGAACCATTTTGGAAAATTTATCAACAACCACAAAATCAGAATCTTTACGTCATTGTGTTCTTGGTAGTCCAAGAACAAAATCTATTCTTGCATCTTCCCACAACTTCTCTAATATGGGTAATGACTAATATAGGCCTATATTTTGAATTTTTCCTTTCACATATTGAGAAACTTGACATCCTTGTGTAGTGATGGAAAATGTATCCCTTTACATTTTCTCACTTGTTTGGTCCCTCCTAGTTAATTTGGATTTAATTGTGCCTTAATTTAGTGTTGTAAAGTGTACCCCTTTACACTTTCACACTTATTTAGGGACCCCTTAATTATTTAAGCTTAGTTTTTCCTTAGTTAGCCCCTTAATTCATTTTTCAAGCCTATTTAATTACATTTTTTGAAGAGGAAACCCAACATTCATTAATTCCTTAACATAAAAATTCTCATTGAGCAATTTTTGTCCTAGGTTTAGGGACCTAGGATGCATTCACCCATGGGTGAATGGGTCCTCCATAGAACATAGGATCTGAATTTAAATTATTATTTTTGTGATATTTCAATGATTTCAAATTTGTGATTCAATGTTAGCTTGTGATATTTGAATTTCAAGAAATTTAGGATACATATATATAAATATAAAGGTATTTCACTATGTTTCCCTTAGCAATTTTTTATGTCACTTCACAAGAGCTATTCAAGAGAATTTTGGAGAACTTCAAAAGCATTCAAGAGTAGATTTATTAGTGTTTTATTGTAGCATTAAAGATCCAATTGTCATATCAAAGTATTCTTGCATCATGGATGTTTTTTGAGCTAACATTGTGATGTAGGTTTGATGATCAAATCAAGCACTCAAAGCAGTATTTCAAGCAAGATTCAAAGTTTCAAGATCCACATCCATTGAAGCCATTTCATGCAAGTTGCATGTCTATATTCCAAGGATTATTCAAGGGTTTGTTGATTAGTAACATTCATTTGTCGATTATGTTGGTTCATTTTTTACACTGTAACCAGGTTGGTCTTCTAATCCACCTATGGAGTTTCCAATTCCAATTAAGGGAAACTTGAAGAGCTTGGACCAACTAACGAGGACTTTAAAAAGCTTCCTACACTTCGGGCTCTACAAGACCCGGGAGGGTAATCCCTTAATGTGTTTACAACCTTTGTACCATTATTATAAACAACATTAACAATAGCAGACAATCTCACTTAATAGCTCAACATGGTAGGATAATATCAAATAGAATTGGTTGTTCATCAATAATATCAACTACCTAGAGTGTGAGATAACTACAACACAATCCACAGTATAAGATATTCATTAATTTGCAATTTGTAGCAAGCTCTAGGAAAAGATGAACAAATTATATTGTATCACATGGGTAATTACAACCTAGACCAGTTCCATATATCAATTGGGCAAGAGTCAAATTTAGAAGCATTTAAAGGTATATGATAGATTTAACACATAACATATGAGATCCTTGATGACATTACCTTGTAATCTCATCAATATGTATTCTAGCTCAATACTACTTATCAAATCCTTATACAAAACACATCCGCCTACAATCCCATTCAAGCATTTTAGTTAATTCCTTGAATTAAAGCTAAAATAGAATCACACACACCACAACAGTGAGATGGATAAAACAACCCCTAGTCATTTTATTCAAACTTCAGATATGCATGTACAATGGAGAATCATGAGCTTGAATCTTTCATTTCAAGTCAAATGCTAGTACTGTTATACAACATTAAATCCCCATGAACTCAAAACCTGCTATAGAATGATTCAAAACCTAAATTGCATTTTTCTCTAAAACCATCAGACTTTACAAGTTGCTCTGAAACTTCACCTAGACTAGACAAAAATCTATCTAACTTGCTCCCGTACTTTTGCCCTTGAAATCCTTCTTATAGAAAAATGAAGGAGCTTAAAAGCATCAGGCCAGGAAGTCACATCTCACTAGCCAAAATTTGATTTATTGATTAAATTGTGCCAATAAGTGCCTCAACTACCATTAAAGCTCACTCGCGCGCTGCATGAACGACTCCAACCATATTTGACTCAGGCTTTAAATTCAAGCTGTGGATCCTTCAGTTGAATCAAATCATCGAACGACCATCTTCAAAATAAGCTGACACAATCGCCAACGTGGCAAATAAGGGGCCCACCATACCATACGCTGCAAAGGAAGTCCACATGGCGGTTGCCCACAATATCACAATCAGTAAATATCCTACAACTTCAGATCATGTGATGGCAGGCGACCGTAGATCTCGAGCATCAATGATCTCGTTCCTTCAACACAGGCACTAGCCTTATCATTATCCATCGAGCATCTTTTTCACCAAGATTATAAAAGGTCCGTCGATTTCAAACATGTGCACCCTAATCTAGCACTTTAGTAACCCGCCTTTTAATGTACTTAAGGCCAAACAATATTTCCTTTATTCTTTTGGCTTCATCGGATGAGACACGTGGCGCCCACCTGTGATATCACGATCGGTAAAAACCTAGCAACTTTCGATCACATGATGGCGGGCGACCGTTGATCAAATGGTACTTGATCAACGGTCATTCAAACCTTTTATCCCCCTCGGCCTCTCTATATATGACACGTGGTGCCCACCCGCGATATCGCAATCAACCAAAGCAGTGTGGTGGGGTCATCGTGGGATGGCGGGGAACAGTTGAGATTAAACAACACATCAACAGTCGCACAAACTTGACCCCCTAGAAAGGGCACGTGGCGTCTGCCCATGATATCGTGATCAATAAAGATCCTACAATTCCCGATCATGCGATGGTGGGCAGCCATTGATATCTAAAGGAAATTGATCAATGGTAGCATGAAATTGATCCCTCTGCAAAATAAAAAATTTATTAAGGGGACAAGGGGAACCCTAGGCGGATGGTAAATAATGACATTTTTTTTTTTAAATGATGAAACACGGGGTCATCCAAGACTTAGGAAAAATAAAATCCCACAAAGGAAATAAATCATTAAGAGCAAAAGGACCTAGCCTAGACGAAACGATGGGGCATAAGTTGTTTTAGAACCCCTCAAAAAGTAACAGCGAAATAGATCCCACCCCAGGCGTAAAGGAAACATTAGGGTTTAACATGTAAATAAGGCCAAAACCCCAACCCTCAAAAATTTCCAACACCATGGAAGACCAGTGACACAAGGCAAGGCTTAAATGAAACATAAGGAGAAATTTTTTGAAGTTCCATCTATGGATCCAGTTGGGGACATTCATTCCACTGGAATGAAGCAAAAATTCAAAATCTCAGGGAGAGAAAGCCAGGATGCAAAGACAACCAAAAAGGGATTGTTTGGAAAAAACAACCCAAACTATGTACAAAATATATACAAAATGTACAAACCTAAGCTATTGTTCATGGAGAAGATTACTTCAAGTGAAGTATAACTTCAAGAACTATCCACGAACTGGAATTTCATGAATATCCCCTACCATATCTTGTTTTTGAAACTCCATTTAGTGACCCTAGGCCACCAAATGAAAAAGGGGAGTCAACATTTACCTCTGTCAAACACAATTCTGAAAAAAGAACTGATCTCCCTCAACTCATGCTTGCCTCTGTCAAACCATAACAACATTATTGACTGCACCCCTACAAACACAAGCATTAGGCTACTTTCATGCAAGTGGAAACTTGCTCTCTATTTGGCTTTGTCATCAATTGACAGCCAAATAAAATAGGCCACATCATTGTCACTTTCTTCATTCTTTAATTTTATATCAAGTGGCAAGATTTGAAAATGGGGATCAAGACCATATGAAAGCACAGTCTGATCACAACCGTTTGCCTAATTGAACATGTTGGTGCCTCTCAGTAGGCCATCATATATAACATCATCAACATGTTCATAATCACTATGCCTTTGAAAGTCAGACATACTTTCAAAACACTAATTTTCATGTGGCAAAAACTTATCAAATTCATCATACAAATCATTCTTAGGCTGAAAACAACCTTCTTCAATGCTTTGCACATTGCTACATTCTAAGAAAACTCTTTCTAGCTAACAAAATAAGCACTCACAGTCTACTACATGGCTGGAACTATTATGCTCAATCAAATCATTAGTTTTCACATCAAAATTTATACCATCACAAGGAATTTCCAGAAGATCTGGCTCATCATGTAAACTATCTTCAAGTGTATTGAAAGAGATGCACTCAAACATTAGCACACTCTATACTTGTTCTTCATCATACTGGTATTGAGAGTCATCAGAAAATTCTGACTCATCATCTGTAGTCATACTGTCATCTTCTAAACATAAGGTACCAAGCTTTTCAATATCACAAGCTTGCTCAACAAGCAATTCTGGTTCAAAATCATAATCTTATTTCTCATCGAAATCAACCTCTACATCCACATAAAAAGACTCATGGCTAGGCTCATTCAAGTCAACAAACAAAGATATGTTTAAATCTGTATCAAAGTTTTCAAAACTTGGCTCATTAGATGCACAATCCTCATAGTCATCTACTACTTCAAACTCATTAAAACAGATCCCTGAGTTTGTATCAACATGCTCACTTTCATAATCATCATGCATTGCAACATTGCAATCATATAGCTTCTCATCTTCATCATCATTATTATCATCATGATCAGCTGGTTCATAATTTGAAGGAGAATCAGATTCACTTGCATCATACTTTACACCATGAAGATCATCATCATTGTCAGAGACAAAAGTTGCATATTCAGTGGTCAATAGATCTGAGATTTGTTCACCACTTAATAGATCATTTTTTTGATATATTGTTATGATCTATTCTTTCAACTATTTCCTCTTCTCGATGTTCACTTGAATTAGATACATTATCAAATTGCAAATCAGGGTATGCCAAAACATCATCATCATCAAAGTCTGAAAACCTAATGGGTTGATCATAAACATGGTCTCCCCAATCATAGGATATTGAATTGTTAACAACATTGTCAAGAACATGGTCATAATCTGTCATAGAGAAAAACCATCCACTTTTCCATCCTTACTCACCACTAGGTTGTCATAAAAATAATCCACATCTCTTTGTACTTCAACATTGGACTGGATGTCCTCATTGAGTTTGTCATTTTCATCCTCTTGAGGGTAGACATAAACATCTTCTCTATCAAACTGAAAAAAATCAATGGTTTCCTCATTGCAACTGCTTGTAGTTGATCTTTCAAACTGAAATTCATCACATACTCTATCACTTGTAGCTGGTAAATTGATGTCCTCAAGAGAATTCCCTAAGTCAAAAAATTCAAATGTCTCATCATGGAGATTTATACCAAAGCTACATTCAACCCTTGTAAGATTGACATGGTCAATTGTATTACAACATTGCTGATTGCACTTCTCTTCTTCAAAGAATAAGTCCAATTGATATCCTTCATCGTGTTCTTGGCTCAGAAGACTCAGCTATTGATTCTCAGTTTGGTATACTTCTTCTATAAGTTGTTCATTAACAACTTTCTCATCATCTGATGATGCATCTTTTTCATCTTCTACCTTCTCAACTATGCACTTGTTTGAAGCCCTCTAATCGTTCACATTCACACAGTTTATGATTTCATTAGCATGTTTACTAAAAATTGAAGACAACAAGCATATATTCATTTCTCTTCCTCTCCATACTGTCCAAGACTGTGTAAGCCATCTGCATACTCAATATTTCAAACTCTTTTAATAATGCACTAGATCCTTCTTCATAAGCTTCAAAATACATATGAATACAATATGATGTGCTAGGTCTGAAATTGTCTGTGATTAGTGACAAGGCAACATAAAATCTATGACTGAAATCAACACTTGACTTTTCATCTTGTTTCTTGATCTTCTTTAATCTTATGACAAGGTCATAGGGATCCCCCACAAACTCTTTTCTATAAGCATTCACTAATTCATCCCAGCAAGGAAATGACTTCTTAGGAAAACTCAAATACCAATCCCGAGCTCTTGCTTCAAGAGATCTAAAAAATAATCTCATCCACATATCCGGCTATTCAAATGAGTGTTTCTCCATGAAGCTGGAAAAACTTTTGACATGTGCATTTCCTTCACAAACATTATATCCATCAAATCTAGGCATCATCTTATAGACTTGAGCTGGCATACTTTAAATTTTGTAATCAACCCATGACAAATCTAACTGAGCATACAATGGATCAAAGGAATTGACATAAAGTGCAACAACTTGACAAGTAGACATAGTTTGATGGTCTCCTAACTGGGCTTGTGAAAACATCTTGTGTCTTTCATCCATCTCTTTAGGCCTTCTTTCAAGACTGAACCTAGGCTTATTAACTCTTGGGGTCTTACACTATTTGGTATTAGATGCTTGAAGATCATTATACTTTTGACATTTCTTAACAAGCCGAATCAAGGTCTTTACAGGTATGGCTACTTTACCTTGATGATCCATGGGTATTCTTGCAAATCATGACTCATTAATTGTGCATAAACATGACCATGAACAAATAAAGGATTATAATAACAATCGTTGACAATGCAAATGTATGGCAATCTCTAAGATACATAAATGCATTCTAACCATCCAAATTATGAAATATTTGAGCACTAGAAAAAAACCTTTCAATGGAACTGCAATTACATTCAACAGATCCAACAAATGGAAGTGTGCTAACTTGAATTTACTATCCCTTCCCTTAATTAGTGCTAAATCACTCAATAGGGAACCACAATTTCTCTCTAAGATGTTCAAATATGTGAGGAATACCTAGAAACATTGCAACTGCTGCAAATTTTTCTGGAAATATTGTAGACCTAGAACTTTTCTTTAAATCTTCAATAGGTTCTTCTGACAAAGTCATCACCTCTTCTTCTAGAGGACTGAACTTTGAACAGCATGGAGTTCTTTCACAAATAAATCTATCTCTGAGTTCCTTCCACCAGCAGAGCACCACAAATCATGTAACTTTTAGGTTCACTGCAACAAATTTTCTCCAAGCTTGAAATCCTCCAATATTTGAACCAAATTCAAAATGGAAAATAATAATATGACTCTATGCAAATGATATGACTCTATTTTTGGGTTCTTTAATGAGAATTTTCTCAAATTCTCCCCAACAGAGTCACCATTTTGTTGGTTCCTTTTTTACACTATAACCAAGTTGGTCTTCTAATCTACCTATGGAGTTTCCAATTCCAATCAAGGGCAGCTCGAAGGGCCTGGACCAATTGATGAGGAATTTAAAAAGCTTCCTACACTTTGGGCTCTGCAAGACCTGGGAGGGTAATCCCTTAATGTGTTTACAACCTCTACACCATTATTATAAACAACATTAACAATAGTAGATAATCTCACTTAATAGCTCAACATGATAGGATAATATCAAATACAATCATATGTTCATCGATAATATCAACTACTTGGAGTGTGAGATAACTACAACACAATCCACAGTATAAGATATTCATTGATTTGAAATTTGTAGCAAGCTCTAGGAAAAGACGAACAAATACTAAATCATATGGGTAATTACAACTTAGACCAATGCCATTTATCCATTGGGTAGGAGTCAAATTCAAAAGCATTTAAAGGTATATGATAGATTTAACACATAACATATGAGATCCTTGATGACATTACCTTGTAATCTCATCAATATGTATTCTAGCTCAATACTACTTATCAAATCCTTATATAGAACACATCCGCCTACAATCCCATTCAAGCATTTTAGTTAATTCCTTGAATTAAAGCTAAAATAGAATCATACACACCACAATAGTGAGATGGATAAAACAACCCTTAGTTATTTTATTCAAACTTTAGATATGCATGTACAATGGAGAGACATGAGCTTGAATCTTTCATTTCAAGTCAAATGCTAGTACTATTATACAACATTAAATCCCCATGAACTCAAAACCTGCTATAGAATGACTCAAAACCTAAATTGCATTTTTCTCTAAAACCATCAGACTTTACAAGTTGCTCTGAAACTTCACCTAGACTGGACAAAAATCTATCTAACTTGCTCCCGTACTTTTTCCCTTGAAATCCTTCTTATAGAAAAATGAAGGAGCAGACAAGCACAGGGCCAGAAAGTCACATCTCACCACCCAACATTTGATTTATTGATTAAATTGTGCCAATAAGCACCTCAACTGCCATTAAAGCTCACCCATGCACTGCGCTAATGACTCCAACCATATTTGACTCAGGCTTTAAATTGAAGTCATGGATCCTTCAGTTGAATCAATTCATCGAACGTTTGTCTTCAAAATAAGCTGACACAATCGCCAATGTGGAAAATAAGGGGCCCACCATACCATACACTGCCAAGGAAGTCCACATGGCGGTCGCCGGTGATATCACAATCTGTAAAGATCCTACAACTTTGGATCACAGGATCAAGGGAAACCGTAGATCTCGAGCATCAATGATCTCGTTCCTTCAACACAGGCACCAGCCTTATCATTATCCATTGAGCATCTTTTTCACCAAGATTATAATAGGTTCGTCAATTTAAAATGTGTGCACCCTAATCTAGCACTTTAGTAACCTGCATTTTAATGTACTTAAGGCCAGACAATACTTCCTTTATTCTTTTGGCTTCATCAGATGAGACACGTGGTGCCCACCCGTGATATCGTGATCGGTAAAAACCTAGCAACTTTCGATCACATGATGGCGGGTGACCATTGATCAAATGGTAGTTTATCAATGGTCATTCAAACTTTTTATCCCCCTCAGCCTCTCTAGATAGGACACGTGGTGCCCACCCGCGATATCACAATCAACCAAAGTAGTGTGGTGGGGTCATCGCAAGATGGTGGGGAATGACTGAGATTAAACAACAACACATCAACAGTCGTGCAAACTTGATCCCCCAGAAAGGGCATGTGGCACTCGCCCATGATATCACAATCAATAAAGATCTTTCAATTCCTGATCACGTGATGGCTGGTAGCCATTGATATCTGAAGGCAATTGATCAACGGTAGCATGAAATTGATCCCTCTCCAAAATAAAACATTTATTAAGGGGACACGGGGAACCCTAGGCGGATGGTAAGCAATGACATAAGTTGTTTTTAAATGATGAAGCACGGGGTCATCCAAGACTTAGAAAAAATAAAATCCCACGAAGGAAATAAATCATTAAGAGCAAAAGAACCCAACCTAGACGAAACGATGGGGCATAAGTTGTTTTAGAACCCCTCAAAAAGTAACAGCGAAATAGATCCCACCCTAGGCATAAAGCAAACATTAGGGTTTAACATGTAAATAAGGCCAAAACCCCAACCCTCAGAAATTTCCAGTACCATGGAAGACCAGTGACACAAGGCAAGGCTTGAGTGAATCATAAGGAGAAAAATTTTGAAGTTCCATCAGATTCTTCATTCCCTCTTTGATGATTTTATTCATTTCAAGGTTTGATTACCAAAATAGGCTTTGACTAGGAAAAACACCCATTCACCAAAAAAAAACTCTTTCCCTTTCATCGCGTGTCTTCAAATATAGGTGTAAGAAAGCTTGAATATCTCTTGAAGAGCAAAAATTGAATAAGTTGACAAAGTTGTCATCTCACAGAAACTCATATAAAAAATTTAGTTCTAACATTTTGACACTACCTTTTGGACAAATTGGAAGATTTAGATCTGTAGCAAAGGCTCCTGAAAGTTGTAGAAAAACCCTGATAGTGGACCCATTGACCCCTGGGTGAATGAGTCCTAGTCAACCTTTCAAAGCAAACTTTTGGTGACTATTAAACACAGTTATGCCCTTCTCAAATTTATAATTTAATTTTTAGTTCTACTTATTTTGAGTTTAATATTGTTGTTTCAAATTCAATTTGGCATGATTGGGTTGATTTTATATTTTTAATCTTTCTCCCAAAGGTTCCTAGTGAACCTAACCTCCATCCTTCAGTCATAAGGAAATCTACATATTTGCACCTTTAATTGACTCAACTAAGGGTTGTAAGCCAATTATTTGTGTGGATCTCCTTTCCTAATGAAATGAGTGAGAAATAGGTCCCTAAGTGGTTCATCAATTCATTCTGATAACCCACCTACATTTTTCACATTTTCAACTTACACAATTTTTTTCATTTTTTCCTTAATCCTTGAGTCAAAAATATCTTTCACTAAGTTGTGCCATTATTTTATAAGCTCCAAAAATTTCCAACTAAACCACCATAATATTTTTCTCTTATTAATTTTTTCCTCATTGATCCTTGAGTATTGTAAAGTTGTTGTCCTTTGAAAAAAATTCCATTTTGTATAAAGTAATCCATCCATGGTGTCCTATCCACACAAGTAGGTTCCATAATTATTGTCCATGCATCTTTAAAATCCAAAGCATCTTTATATAAATATTTCATAGCATCAAACCCAACTACTTTAGCCCTCATTTCAATCAATAGTGTTTCTCTTCTACTCAATGCATTCCCTACTTTTTTAAAACATCTACTCCTATGCTTGAGAATAAAGGTATATCCTTGTACTTAATTAAACCCACTTCATGTGTCCTTGGTTAAGCTTAGTTTGGCTATTGATAAATTGAAAAGCATGATGATCCACGTAGAGAATAAATTGTTTTGGGAGAAAATAATGATACCATTTATTTATAGCTTGCACAATGGCATAAAATTCTTTATCATAAACAAAATACCACTTCTTAGCATCATTAATATTTTCACTAAAACATGTAATATTTTTTCCCTCTTGACTAAGAACTACTCCTATGGTTGTCCCATTTGCATCACAATCCACTTTAAACACCTTTGAAAAATCAGGAAATGCTAACAATGATTCCTCAGTGACTTTCTTCTTCAAAATATAATTTTTTTATCTACTACTATTGTCCACTTAAAATCCTCCTTATCTCCCCTTATAGTTTCAATTATGAGTGCACATATCCCATTTAAATTTCAAATAAACCTATGATAGAAACTATCTAAACCATGAAAACTTTGAACCTCATGTACACTCTTAGGTATTGACCATTCAATGATAGCACGTACCTTTTTTGGATCCATTTTCAATCCTTGTGGTGATATAACATATCCCAAATCAACAAATTTCTCTTTCATAAAACTACACTTTCATATTCACTAATAATCTTTCTTCTTTGATCCTTTTCAAGACTTTTCTAATATACAAAAAATGTTCCTCTTTGTTGCTACTAAAAATCAGAATGCCATCAAGATAAACAATCACAAATTTTCATAAAAGTGGTTTTTGCCCTTCATTAATTAACCTCATAAACATGTTGGGTGCATTTTTTTAATTTTAATGTCATTACTAACTACTCATACAACCCCTCTTTGGTCTTAAAATAAGTCTTCCACTCATCACCCTCTCTTATCCTAATTTGGTGATATCCACTTTTAAAATCATTTTTTGTAAAATACCTATCCTCCCACAAACAATATGTGAGATCATCTACTCTTGTTAAAGTAAAATGATACCTTATTTTTATTTTATTGATAGCTCTTGAGTCCATACACATCCTCCATTCACCATTCTTATTTGGTGCTGACATGACTAGTACCATGCATTGGCTAAGACATTCTCTAATCAGTCCTCTTTATAATACATGTTGCATTTGCTTGTTCACCTCTTTATTTTTTGTAGTTTTCATCCTATAGGCAGCCTTGTTGGATAAAATTCCCCATAGAATCAAATCAATATGATGGTTGATGCTCCTCATAGGTGGTAGTCCTTTTGATAATTCCTTGGACATAATGTCATCAAATTCTTCTAGCAACTCCTTTAATTCTAAAGGCATGCCACTATTGTTTTTTGTTGTATCTATTTGTAGATCCTTAGTAACTACTGAAAAACATAATTTTCCCCCTTTAATCTCCTTCAAAAGCATCCTCCTATCACCAATAGTGTTCTTGGACCACTTTTTACCTCTTCTTCCTTGGTAACTAATGGCATAACAATACATTTTCTTCCATTTTAATCCAAAGTGTAAGTATTTGTTCTTCCATTATGGATTGCCTTCTTATCAAACTAACAATTCTTTCCTAAGATTAAGTGACATACATCCATAGGCATGATACTACACCACACCTAATCTTCATAAGTGTCTATTCAAAACTTCACTAGGCATTGTGGATCAACCAAGGCTTGGTGCCCTTTTTGTAACCATGAGACCTTGTAACCTGGGTAGGGTGAGATATCAATTTTAACCCCAACTTGTCTTCCATTTCAACTAAAACTAAATTATAAATGTTGCCACTATCTATTATGACCTTGAAATTTTTTATACCCAACATACATATTGTCCTAAATAAACTTTTTCTTTGGACACGTTCATCTTCTCTTTTTGTTGGCTTCAACAATGTCCTCTTCATCATAAATGATTCTCCTCTTTCAAGTTCATCTAGTCTACTAATTATAGTGTCAAAAAATGCACTCTTTACACTTTGTTTGGACCCCTCAATTAAATTAAGCTTAATTATGTCTTAATAGGCCCTATTTTACATCTACAAGCCTAATAAATTACATTTTTTGAATGGAAAAACTAACAACAATTAATTCCAACACATAATAATTTACATTGAGTAATGTTTGTTCCAGGAATAGGGACCTGGGACCCATTTACTCATGGGAAAATGAGTCCTCCCTATGCCTTTGAACCTAATTTTTTTTTTTTTAAATGGCAGTATTTTATTGTCTGGGAATTCAAATTTTAATATCATCTTGTGATATTTAATTTATTGGTGAAATAGAGAAAAATAAATTGTGTTTGAAAAATGAAAAGGCAAGATGAGCCAAAATAGACCTGTCTCTCTTTATTTCATTAGGAAGTGAGATCCAAACAATGAATTGATTATAAACCCTTAGGTGAATCAAGTCAAAGTGAGAATATTCATATTTCCTTATGAGTGAAGGACAGGGGTCAAGGTTAAACAACACTTTGGGGAGAAAAACTAAAAAATAGAAAATAAACACCAAAATGAAATATAACACTTGAAACAACAATATTTAACTCAATATTAGAAGAAATAGAAAATAGATTGTAGATATAAGGGTAGAAACTTGTGTAGCATTCACCCAAAGTGCATTTCACAAGAAGATTTGAGACTTATTCGCCCATGGGCGAATGGGTCCAAGTGCATGCATTTCCTATAGCTTTTAGGAGCCTATGATGTATATTTGAATCTTCCAATTTTCCTAGGTTTCATAGCCAAAATGTCAAAAATGACTTTAGGATCTTAGTTTCTATGAGATGACAACAATTTTGACAACTTTTCCAACTTTGACAACTTTGTAAACTTGCACTTTGGAAGGTCTTCAAGTCTTCTTCAACCTAAATCTACAATCACACACAAGAGAGAATTTTTTTTTTGTTGGGTTATATAGGTTTTCCTTGGTCAAACATAATTTTGGCAATTAAACCTTGAATTGGAATAATGCATGAAAGAGGGAATAAAGAATGAACAGAGCTATGTTACCACTCAAAAACCCTTGAATGAAACCGTGATAATGGAGATCTTAGGAGGTTTGAAACTTGTATGAAATGGTTGAATTGGATGTGGATCTTGACACTTGAATCTTTCTTGAAATGATGCTTTGAATGCTTGACTTGATCATAAAACCTACATCACAATGTTAGCTCCAAAAAATATGCATGATGCAAGAAGACTTTGACATGATGAATAGATCTTGAATGCTGCAATAGATCTTTGATATTTTTTATGTTGAATGCTCTTGATTTCTCTTGAAAGTTCACTTGAAATATCATAAATTTTTTTATGAAAGCATAGGTGAAACTTAGAAAACAACCTTGTATTTATAAGTATCTATCCTTAATTTCCCAAAATTCAAACATCACAAGCTTTAATTGAATCATGGATTTAGAATCATTAAAATATGGCCAAAAACATATTTTAAATTTAGGTCCTAATGTTTAGGGAGTACCTAGTCGCCCATGGGAAAATGGGTCCCAGGTCCATAAACCTTGGACACACATTTCTCAATGTAAAGTGTTATGTTTAGGCATTAATTACTGTAAGGTTTCCCCTTTAGAAAATGTAATTTATAAGGCTTGGAAATGAATTAAAGGGCTAATTAAGGCACAATTAAGCTCAAGTTAATTAAGAGGACCCACATAAGTGTGTAAATTTAAACAGGTACATTTAACAACATTAAATTAAGGTATCATTAATTCCATTTTAAATAAGAGAGCCCAAATGAGTGAGAAAATGTAAATGGCTACATTTTTATACACTACATTTAGCCCCCACTTTGTTGAGAGGATGACCTTGTGTCAAACTCACACTAAAGTGGACAATAAAGAGAGGTCTAATTGTACACTCATTGGAAGGATAAGATGAAAAAGATCGAGGAAGTTGATAAAGCCTCCAAAATCTAAGAACTCATGGAAAAACCAACAAAGGCACAAGGAGACACATGCTTATGTTAAACATGCATATGCAAAAATGACAAGATAATAATACAATGTTAAAGACTCAAATAAAGAGAAAAAGAAAAAATAAAAAGGGTGGATCAAGCCTTGAGACTTTCCAACATAATCTGGAAAATGCCTTAGCTATTTTTCCAAAAAAAATTACAAATGGAACTCGTTGACCGCTACACAAACAATAATGCATGCTCACACCTGCTAGTGGAACTTTGTTTCCCACTAGGTGAGCCCCCAAGGGTGGAAAATGAGAGAATCTTATTAGGATCTCATACCATACCAAAGTTATACCTCTGATAAATTTAATAAGAAACCACACAATACAATCTTCAAGCTCCATAAGGCTTAGCAAGTTGCATTATGCTAAACACTTATGAAAAAACAAGGTAGCATAGGCATGAAAATTGTGTTATGCTTAGTGGCCATGAAAAAGGGTTGTAACTTTCAGCTTATAAGGATAGCCAGCTGTGTTATGCTTAACACTTATGAAAAAAATGCAAATAGGATAATATATTTTCAAAGGGTTTTTTCTTAGTTCATGTAAGGTCTCCTCTTAGGGAACATCATGCCTAATGTCTCCAAGGGAGGACAAGTCTAGGATAAAAGATTCATAACTTAGGGAATGCAATGTGTAGCATCACCACTAAGAGGAAAGTTGTATGCCAAGAAAGGTCACACTCTTGGAGGACATCAAACCCCAAGGACACCACCAAGAAGAAGAAATATCATAATAAGTAAGAATACCACACAATAAAACATAAGAAAAGTCCAAAGATCTCCAAAAATGATAATTCCAATGTATGCCCTTGTAGTGTAGGAAAAATTATCCCTTTTTCACACTTAATTTGGGAATAATTAATAATAAAATGAGCTTAATATTTCCATAATTTAGTTTTGTATTATGTTTTTCATATTCACATGAAGTTTAGGGCCCTTTTAATTAAATGGACTTAATTGTGACTTATTTTTCATATTGTAAGGTGTACCTTTACACTTTCACATTAGTCTAGGGCTTCATTAATTAATGAGGTTAATTTTCCTTAATTTTACCATTTAATTCAAATCCTAGCCTAATCAAATGCAAATCATGAGAGATAAAACTCGACATTCATAAAATACATTATACAACACTTAAATTTGGAAGATGTGTGTCCTAGGTAATTGACCTAGGATTCATTCACCAATGCACCTAGGAACCATTTCCCAACTTACCTAGGACCCATTCATCCTATGGGTCCTCACTTAGACCTAGGAACCCATTTTGAAATATATTCTTGGTGGTATTTTAATGATTTCAAATCTATAATTCAATGTTGGCTTGTGAAATTTGAAATCAAGATAAGTTACTATAAATACAAGGTTATTTTATCAAATTAATACTATATTTTCAAGAGCGTAATTGATAGATCAATTACAAAAGTCAAGATTATATTTCAAGTGTTCAAGGGTAGCTTTTTTCATCATGTTTTGAAACATTCAAGATCTAAGAATCATGTCAAAGTTATGTGGAGTCATGTTTGTTTTTGGAGCTAATATGTTGATGTAGGCTTCATGATTCAATCAAGCATTGAACTTTAGTATCATATCAAGAAAAGATTCAAAGTCAAGATCCATAGCCATAGAATTCATTTCATACAAGTTGTAGACCTTAATTACCAAAGGTTCATACAAGGGTTTGGTGAGTTGTGGCATTAGTTTGTTCATTCATCATTCCTCCATGCTATTTTATTTCATTTTAGGGTTTAATTACCAAAATGGGGTTTGACAAGGCAAACCCCCATTCACTAACAAAACAAAATAAAAAATCCTTTTTTTGTGTGTTGTATATTTCCAAGTTGAATAAATGTTGAAAATATCAAAATTTGCAAAATTGCAAAGTTTTCAAAGTTATCACCTTTATTGCAATTTCATGAAAATTGGCCTATAGAATTTTTTTTTGGCTTTCCAACCATGAGATTCAGGAATTTGGGAGTGAAAATTTTGCAAGATGGTGTGTCCCTTGGTATTCCTTATCCAGCATAGTGCTTGGGTTTGTGACATGTTCTAACCGCCTCCTGTGGATCTTAACTGATTCTTGTATTGGGAATTGACAGGTTGACCTTTTGGTGCAACAATAAGGCCAACAATTTGTATCAGAGTTGGTAACAGGTTCAAACCCCTCACTTGTGTTGGGGGGGATTTTTGCAAGATGGTGTGTCCCTTGGTCTTCCTTGTCTAGCACGATACGTGGGATTGTGACATGGTCTAACTGCCTCCTATGGATCTTAGCTGACACTTGCATCGGGCATTAACAAGTTGAACTTTTGGTGCAACAACAAGGCCAACAAAAAAAACATGAGTAAAGGACCCATAAACCATTTTTAAAAATCCCTACATAGGACACATTTACCATAGCGTGAATGAGTCCTAGGAAAACTTTCAAAAATAGTGTTTTCTGAGAGGTACACAATATTTTCCCTTCTTAGATATACCAAAATCTTTATTGTTTTTTATAGTATTAAGTTTTATCTGCAAAACCCACTTTTAAAACTTCCTATTTGAGATCATCTTGTATTTTTAATCCTTCTCCCAAAACCCTTGTTCATTTGTTTCTTTCAAGTTATCTCAGGACACTTTGTGCCATAAAAAGACACTTTGCAATAGTTTTTGAGATCAATTTTAAATGTCCTCCACTCATCCAATTTATGTGAAATAAATTGTGTTTTTTATCTCTATGGTTAATCTACCCAGATCTAGTCTTACATTTCATTTTTGAGTTGATTTACTATTTTTAGTGTGTCCCCCAAAAGTGTGGTTTTTCTTAGACCCCTATCCTAACACAAAAAAAAGGAAATTGCAAGATTCCTCAAAGAATTCAGTCACCTAAGGGTTGAAAGTGGATTTTTTCTTGAGGGATCTCATTTCCCTAATGAAATAGAAGAATAGGTAGGTTCATTCACCCTATTTTTCCCTTGCTATTTATAGTAAGTTTGGTCAAATATCCCAAATTTAGTATAAAACCCCATGTGTAGTGAACTTTATCCCATTTTTCTATGTTTCATTTTGGTGAACCTGAATTTTGAACATTATAATTTCTAATTTGGAGTGCATTCAAGCCCTAGATCTAGGATTTTCATTAATTAATTTTATTTAGGGTTTCTAAATTTGGCATAAAGTTGTATTGCATTTTAGGTGTAAACTTCCATTTTGTATTGATTCTCAATCTGAAAATTTAAAAAAAAAAACATAATATCACATTGATTTTGCATAATGTTTGCATATTAGAGTACTTTTCTTCATTCACATTCAAAAATTGCATCAAAATTGTATTTCAAAAAGTTTCATATAGTTCATCATTTTTCATTAGTTTTACTAGGATTTACACATCAAATTCTGGAAAATTTTGTTTCAGAAATAATAATAAGAGATTTGAAATAGAGAACACATGTAAAAACTCAAAAATTGTATTTTTCAATTTTAAAAAACCTGTACTAGGACCCATTCACCACTAGGAAAATGAGTCCTTGGAGGCCTACAAAACCCAACTTTTTTGAGCTTTTTTATGTTTTTTGCACTTCCTAGGCCTGCTGGTAACCTATAGAATCAATATAGAAAGTTAAAAAAAAAATGTTTTATGCATCTAGGTCAAAACATCCATTTAGTGTAGTCATTTTTAAATCATTCCAAAATCATTTTAGTAGAAAATAATATAAAAAATCATCATATTTTTTAGAAAATTGTTTACATCTTGAAGCATTGCATCAATTGGATAGATTACTTTTCACAATGTTAGTATCTTTCCTTCCCAAGTATGCTAAGAAAAAGTTAATCAACAAACATTTATGTCATTCCTCCAATATATTTCCTAGTTATGAGACTCTCTTAGTGAAAGAGAGTGAAAATTTTGACACATTCTTTAATTCCACACCCCCTCATATCTATCCTATTTGTAGGAATGATGTGATTGAAGAAGATGCAAGAACAAATAATCATGAAAATCATAATTGTTTTTCTTCCAATACCTCTTCTACTTGTGATGAAGGTATTTTTGTGCTAGGAGATACACCCATTGAGAATCATGAAAACGTTAAAAGCTCCACTTCTATAAAATATCCTACTTTGGAAGATATTATGGTAGAAGAGGATGAGATCATTGACATATTAAATTTAACATCGCTTTACCTAGTCTTCATTCATCCCTCAATTTTGAGAATGCTTTAGAGAAAGAGGATGAAATCATGGACACACATGACAATCACATTTGTTCTTCTCCTAATATCTATCCTATTTGTGAATAAGATAGTTTGGTGTTGGAAGATACACCCATTAAGAGTCATGAGAATCTTGTTTTTCCCTCTCCTAATGCTTCTTCCACTTGGAAGTTGTTGGTGTAAATAAGTATTTTACTTATTACACTTTACTTAAGCTTACTTAGGGAATGCATATCATTGTAGTTTGCACTTGTGACACCTAGTTATTTGCATCTTGCATCTAGGTTTGTGCATACATTGAGAGATATGATTTGAACACTTAGGGAAGTGTGTGTAGGAGAAATCCCACTCTTTGTGGTGTGATCTAGTTATCACCTTTTTATCTCCATTTTTCATGGCATGATAATTCCACTTTAGGTGGGTGATCCACCTTTCATGGAATTATCTATTATTTCTTTCTACCTACCTTGCACATGATTGAGACACTTGTCTCATTCATGGCCCTTCATTGTGTATAAATGAGCCTTGTACATACTTTTAATTGAACATCTTCATGCATATTGAGCATACACTCATCATATTATCTCATCTTCTCTCTCTCTCTCTTTTGTGCTATCTTTGGTCTCTTGATCCTATTTTTTCTTTTCATAAGTTATTACATGGTATCAGAGTGGGTGGAGGTTCTTTGAATAGCCATTGTTGGGAGATCTTAGTTCATGTGAAGGTGGTCAAGAGGAAAATATAAGGAGCAACTACATTTTGGTGCATCCTAGACCAGATTTGACCACAAATTCAAATTCAAAAGGTTATTTCTAGTTAGGATAGCCTTTCGTTTCATCAAAATTTGATAGCAAGAGCTCTAGATCAGAAAATTCAAGTATTTGGGTATTTTTTCAATTTTCTAAAAATTTTCTATAGTTCTACAAAAAAAAAAAATCTACAAAAATTTTCTTAAAAAAAGGATCAGTTGAATTTTTTTTTTTCTTTTTTTAAATTTCAATTTGTATGATTAAATTCATTGTAGAATTTTTATTGAAAAATAAAATAAAATTAAAAACTTTGTATTTCAATTTTTTTATTTTTATAAATTAAAAAAAAATCAAAAATCAAAAAAGAAATATAAAGCGATTGTACAATCGTTGTAGAGTATGCAGGTACTCTACTATGTAGGCATGCCACAACCACTCTTAGGAATTTCCAAGTGGCATCCCACTATTCACTACATTCGAACCTGTGGCGGGTACCTTTAGCCCACATGGGAACCTCTCAAAGTAAGTGGCGGTCATTTAAAAGAAAAATCGGCATTCAAAAAGAAAATTTCAACAATCCCTAATAAATTTAGCAATGCTTTTCAAATCGGCATACAAACAGGGCTCCATGTGGCAAGAAGTAACTAGCACAGAGAAATTGGTGTCAAAAATTTGAGATTCTACCATAGATTCAAAATCACCGGTGCAAGTAGAATATTCTAGCAAGAAGTTTTTTTTGGCATGATGGGCCAACAACCATCAATTTTTTTCCCTTGAAAATAATATATTCCAGTAGGGGAGGTATATTCTCAATGAGAGGCATTTAATTGTCAAATTTAATCGATTGTATTGCTGACATCATCCACGTACCAGCATGACTTCAGTGACCCTTAAGGAATTTTGGACCCCCTTTCCATTGAAGGTTTTCATTTTTCAATCCAACTTCTGAGGCCCATACCTTGCCTATTTTAACTCCCTTTTTTGAGCAATTTTTTTTAATTTGGGCTAATTTTTCGTGTACTTTGTAACTGTGTAGTTGGTTTATGATTATGGTGGACAAATTTACCAAAAAAAATAGTTTTTCAACACTATACCTGTCCAATCCTCATTTCTGTAGCTTTTGGGGCTCCGTCCAGGCACATACGAACTACTTTTTAGGTGTTGTTTTTTTTTTAAAGTGCATGATTTTTTGTTTACTTCTTGAATATGATTATTTTTGAAGTGATCTTGAGTGGATTTTGTACTTTCAAAATATGGTCTTTTTTGGCCTATTTGGCACTTGTATTGCATATCTATATGAATTTAGGTCTTTGCTTCATTTTTCTAGTCTGTTCTCAGCCTATTTGTGGCAAGTTGTAAATCAGAAATCATAAGTCCACTTATGCAAGTTGCAAGTGGCCTATTGTACAAACCCTAAAATATAAAGTGTCAAAATAATATTTTTGGGGGAGGTACTTTGATTGAGAGAATTTTGGGGGGTGTCTATTATATGATTGTGCCTATCTTCTCTCTTTTTCTCTTGCATTCCATCATGGGTTCATCTAAAGTTCCACTTAACTGCACATAATTATGCTACATGGAAAGTATGTGCATGGAGTAAACTAATGGAGAAGGGCACAGTTTCATGGCAATAGCAGGTTCATCATAGTAGTGGATTCTTGATTCAGGGGCTACTCAACATATGTGTTCTTCAAAGGGGAAATTTTCCTCCTTGGAGTCATCTTCAATGCCTCACATATTCATTGGTGATAATACACAAGTGTAAGTTGAGGGGAAAGGTGCAATTGAGATGGGTGATGGGACATTTGAAGATGTGCTCTATGTTCCAAACTTGAGCACCAATCTTCTCTCCATCTACCAAATCACACATCAAGGAGATGGTAAGAAATTTGAATTAACTCCTGACACAGTTGTGGTAAAGGAACTTGCAAATGATTCTTTGGTTGCAATGGGCTAATCAACATATGTGTTCTTCAAAGGGGCAATTTTCCTCCTTGGAGTTCTCTTCAATGCCTCACATCTTCATTGGTGATAACACACAAGTGTAAGTTGAGGGGAAAGGTGCAATTGAGATGGGTGATGAGAAATTTAAAGATGTACTCTATGTTCCAAACTTGAGCACCAATCTTCTCTCCATCTACCAAATCACACATCATGGAGATGGTAAGAAAGTTGAATTCACTCTTGACACAGTTTTGGTAAAGGAACTTGAAAATGATGATTTGGTTACAATGGGTCACTGATACATTTTGACTCAAATTTTGACGAAAGTTTGTCAAAATTTTGACGAAAGTTCGTCGAAATTCTGACAAACTTTGAAACATCAAAATTATGACCCAACATCATCAGTTGGGTCAGAATTTTGATGTTTCAAAGTTCGTCAGAATTTTGATGAAATAATTCTGACGAACTTTCGTCAAAATTATGACAAACTTTCGTCAAAATTTGAGTCAAAATGTATTAGTGGGTAAAGCTAATCACAATGCAAGGCTTTACTCATTCTCCTATTGGGTACCTCATGCTCCTTTTGTAGCATTGATTACTCATTCAAACTCACAAAGTAAAATAGGGCATGAGCGGTTTGGTCATCTCAACTACCACTATCTACAACAGCTTCACACCAAGGACATGGTCAAAGGGCTTCCTCAACTTAGTTTTTTCAAGGGTGTATGTTCAAGATGTTCAATGGGAAAGCATCCTAAAGAGAAGTTTGATAGAGGGAACTCTTGGAGAGCCTTGGATCTTCTTCAACTTGTTCTCATTCTTGTGCAATTTTACAGTGACAGTGATTAATGGGATGATTGAAAAACATCTATAACTTTCAATCAGTATCACATTTTTTGAATCTGAAACATGCATCACATTCTATGCTTCACATACTATTTAAGATTAAAAAAAATGAATTTCATGAAGTTTTGACCAAGTTAAGGTCAGACATACGATTTTTTATATTTTTTTAAAAATGTAATAAAAAATTCATAATTAATTATTTACTTGGAAAAAAATGAAAAAAAAAAATGCATCACATCGATACATGAGTCATCTACTTATATCTAAAATCTTATGAAAATATATAATCATTTTATTGTGGTTAGGGTGGTCAAACAGACACCTACTTAATTTTTCCCTAAAATTTAAGTACTACTACATTGAAATTTCAAATTTTCACCAAATAGATTTTTTTTTAAATAAACCTAGTAGTTTAAAAACTTCTACAGATTCTATTCTTACATATTTTTGAAATAATATAGATAAATTATTCAATTTTTTATGCCAAGTTGCCTAGCTCTTATTTTTCTAATTTTTTTGCCACTTAAGGGCCTATGTTTTCCATGATGATCCTGCACATACCCATAGGTCTTTCCTAATATTCCTACATGTCTTCTTCTACTTTAAAGTGGATTTCTCATAGAAATAGTGTTACCAATCACTTTAAAGTGGGGGCATACATCAACACTCATGTTCTGCTATGTGATTTTGTTATTTTCTGTGATGTGTCCTTTTCTTGGTGGTGTCATTGGGTGTTATTTCCTTCAAGAGAATGATATCTCTTTGATTTTTCCTCTCTTGGAGACATTAGGCATGATGTCCCCTAAGAATACACCTTACACAATCTAAGGAAAGACCCCTTTGAACAAAACCCTTTACTTTCATGTTGTTCATAAGCTCAAAGTTTGGTTTTGTGGCGCCTTATTGAAGTTATCAGAGGGATAGCTTTGGTATGGTTAGTATGATGATAAGCCAACATAGAGGCATTAATTTCTCATTGTATGATAAAAAGCATAAATTAGGGCATGAATTTCTCATTAAGCCACTTTTATGGGGGCTCACCAAGTGGACAGTTTGAGATTCCATTAGCCCAAAGTGAGTGTGTGTTGTCATTCTCATTATTTTATTTTTTATTTATTTTTTTCTTTCTTTTAGTCTTTGACATTGCATGTTTGTATATCTTGTCTTGTTGCTCCATATCATACACCTTGTGTGTGTCCCTTTGTGCTTATGTTGGTTTGACATAAGATCTTGGATCTTAGGGGCTTGGCCACCCCCTTGATCTTTCCATCCTATACCATCCACATTGGTGCATTTGGATCCCTCTTTAATTTCTACTTTAGTGTGAGTTTAATATGGTTCCTCCTCTCACTAAAGCAGGGGCTAAATTTACTGTAGGAAAATTATCCATTTTTCACACTTAATTTGGGAATAATTAATAATAAAATGACCATAATGTTTCCTTAATTTAGTTTTTTAATATGTTTTTCCTATTCACATTAAGTTTAGGGCCCTTTCAGTTAAATGGACTTAATTGTGCCATATTTTTTATGTTGTAAGGTGTACCTTTACACTTTTACATTAATCTAGGGCTTCATTAATTAATTGAGGTTAATTGGCCCCTTTAATTCAAATCCAAGCCTAATCAAATACAAATTTTGAGAGATAAAACCCAACATTCATAAATGCCATTACACAACACTTAACTTTGGAAGATGTGTGTCCTAGGTAACTGACCTAAGACCCATTTTCAATAGGGAGAATGGGTCCTCACTTAGACCTATGACCCTATTTTTACATAATGTTTAACCTTGAGTGATGTCTATCCTAGGTAACTGGCCTAGGACCGATTCTCTCTATGGTGAATGGGTCCTAACTTAGACCTAACACACCCTTTTGAAATATGTTTTTGGTGGTATTTTAACGATTTCAAATATATAATTCAATTTTGGCTTTTGAAATTTGAATTAAAGACAAGTTACTACAAATACAAGGTTAGTTTATCAAATTAACACTAGATTTTCAAGAGCAGAATTGAGAGATCAATTACAAGATTCAAGATTATTATCAAGAGTATTCAAGGGAATATTTCTTCAACATTGGTTGTAGGAATCAAGATCCAAGAATCATGTTAAAGTTATGTGGATTCATGATTTTTTTTGGAGCTAATATGTTGATGTAGGTTTCATTATTTAATCAAGCATTCAAAGCATCATCTCAAGAAAAGATTCAAAGTCAAGATCCGCATCCATTAAATCCATTTCATGCAAGTTGTATACCTCCATTACCAAAGGATCATACAAGGATTTAGTGAGTTATGACATTACTTTTTTTATTCATCATTTCTCTATGTTATTTTGCTTCATTTGAAGGTTTAATTACCAAAATGGAGTTTGACTAAGGAAAACCCCCATTCCCTAACAAAACAACATTTTTCTCCTCTCTTTGTGTGTTGCAGATTTGTAGGTTGAAGAAAATATGAAAATCTCAAAAGTTGCAAAATTGCAAAGTTGTCAAAGTTGTCACCTTTATTGCAATTTCATGTAAAACTAAAAAAAAAAAATTAACTTTTCGACTATGAGATTTGGGAATTTGAGAGTGCAAACATAGAAGAAAAGGACCCATAAACAATTTTTAAAAATACTTACATGGGGTCCATTCACCATAGGGAAAATGAGTCCTAAGTCAACTTTCAAAAAAAGTATTTTTTGAGAGGTACAAAAGATTTTTCCTTCTCAAATCCACCACAAGCTTTACTTTTTTTGATAGTTTTATCTTTCATCTGCAAATCCCACATTTTAAAGCATGATGGGTAATGTTAATTTTTTTAGGTTTATTTTTATCTAATAAGGTCTAAAAGACCAATCTCAATGTAATTGGAACCATCTTGAGTCATTTGGGTTGACAATGTATAATCTTGCACCTATGAGTTTTTGTAGCCTCTTGAAGGAAAGTTCTTGAGTTTGTCAATAGGGGTGCAAGTTAGGAGTTTAGAAATCATATTAAAGGTGACATAAAGGTGTCCAAATAGTTCTTGGTGTCTTAAAAAAATAATCTTGCTAATAGTGCTCATCTAGCACTTATTTGTCTATAATTGTGTTTTTAAGAAAAAGTGGGTTAAGGTGGTTACATGGTGGTTGTAGGCGTTGGGGAAGGTTTTTTTGGATTCCAAATGTATTAAAATCCTTGGAAAGGCATGAGGGAAGGTTGTTGGCTCAAAGTTGGTGAACATTCATTGAATAAAAGCAATAATTTTATGTTAACTTGCTAATTTCATTCTATTTCTTTTGCATTTTTGAGTTCTTTCTTCATTGTACAGGTTGTACAAGTAGATTGAAGATTTAAACCCCTTGAGATTCTTGTAGGAGAGGGAACTAAATGAATCCATATTGAAGTCTTATTCATTAACTTGTATAGTTTTTTTGGTTGTCACTTTGTGATCTACCTGTATAGGGCAGTGAGGGAACTGGTTGAAGTTTATTTAATGTTCTAAGCCACCCCACTTATTGTTATGACCTGTTGCTTAGTGGGGAGGCATGGAGATAGTTTAGAATGAGTTTATTTGTGTTTTGGAGTGAAAATAAACCATGTTGTAGTCTATAGGATGTCACCACAATGTGAAACAATGCCTTGTTCATGCAAGAATGGTTGGGTTATCAATGTGTTTTGATCATTTGAAAATTTCCTGACTTGGAACCCATGCGAAATGCTTGTGCAAACCCTTAAAAAGTAGTTTAATTCTTTGGTTGGGCTTAGAAAGCCTTGTGAGGGTGAAATGCTGAAAACCCTAGGTTTTTACATGGAAAAGAAGGGTTTGGTTGTAAAACGGTCTAGAGGCCTTTAACTTGAGTAAATATCATGAAATATGAGGTTAGGCATGATAATACAACTCTTTCCAAGGAGGTCTTGTGAGAAAAAAAAAGGTCTAAGGGTACTTTGTTTGGAAAAGAGGGCTAATTTTGTAGCCTTTTGAGCAGGGTCACTTAATGAAACTCTACAATGTTGGAAAAGAACCTTGTATGAATGTTTGGGGGATTGTATCTAATGTTGATTGGATGCTATGTTGATTTTTTGTTGGTATTTTGCAGCTTTCTTGAATAGATATGCTCTTTTGTTGATTTTGGTGACTTTGAAGCTATAGTGTTGGCTTGTATAAAGGATTGTTTTGAAAAGTGGAACCTTGAAGAATCTGATTGGAATATTATATCAGGTCTGAATAGATGCCTAAAATATGTTGAGATAGGTCTTTGTGTAATTAGATTGTGTTGGGAAGTTGAGTTTCTATGTTGTGTGTTTGGGGATTGATGTCAAAGTGGCATATTTGAGAGAAGTTGTGTCAATTTGTTTCCTGGGTCTCCACACCTCTCCATCATAGTGGTATCAGAGCAAGGAGTAGATTTTGGTTTTTATTTTGTAGGTTGAAGAAGAGGCAAGGTTGACAAGATGCCTCCAAAGAATAAAGATATGGCTAAAGAGATGAAGGAGATGAAGGAAGAGAATCATAGCCCTAGAGACAAACAAGAGAAGAGATGTTGAAGAGAGTGAGACAGATGAAGAGGAAGAAGATGAATTTGAAGACATGGAAGAAGAACTTAATCCAGAAGACCAAAGGATTGCAAAGTTGCTAAAGGAAATGAAGACTGGCAATCCTAAGGTAAAACTTGATGTTCCTAAATATGGTGGTAGTGTAAATGATGAAGAACTACTTGACTGGATTGTTGCATTAGATAATCATTTTGAATGTGAAGAAGTTCCTGAGGAGCAAAGAGTAAGGATTGCAAAGACTAAGTTGTAGGGTCATGCTTTGGTATGGTGGGATTACTTTCAGTTTGAGAGGAGGAAACAAGGAAAGTCTAAGATCACATCATGGGACAAGATGTTATCTAAACTCAAAGGAAAATTCTTACGCAAAGATCACCAAGTTCAAATGTTTAAGAGATTACAAAACTTAAGACAAAGGGAAATGGATATTAAGTCTTATACTAAGGAGTTTTATAAATTTTGTCTAAGGTCTAGTCATCATGAGAACGAAGATGAAAAAATTGCTAGGTATATTGGTGGTTTAAGGCTTAATATATAGGATGAATTGGTTTTGGCTAACCTTAGGAGTGTAGAGGATTGTTATCAAATGGCTATCAGGGTGGCAGAGAAATTGAAGAGAATGAAAGGCAAAGCAGTTAGAGGTAGAGGTGGTACATCAAGAGGAAGAGGATTCATGTCTAGTTCAAAGCCAGCCAATGATAATCAAGAGGATGCCATCAAAGGCCAAGAGAAATCTGATTCTAGAGGTGGATGGAGAGGCACAAGAGGAAAATTTGGAGGAGGTAGGAATTCCCACAATGCATTTGCAAGAAGATGATACACTTGCAACCAACCTGGACATTCATCCTTCAAGTGTCTTGAAAGGTTAGGCTCAAGCTCTCATGGTGGAGAAAGGAGGAATCAATTAGTGCATGAAGATGAAGAGAGTGTGACTTCACCTATTATTAATCTCACATCAAAGGCTGGAGAGAGTTTGATGATTAGAAGAACATTGCTCAGGTGTCAATTCTAGAAGAACCCCTACAAAGGAAAGCACTCTTCAGAATCAATTGCAAGGTACAAGGTAAAGTATGTAGGATGGCAGTGGATTCAGGTTCAATTGAAAACATGGTTTCTTGTGAAATGGTGAATAAACTCAATTTGAAAATAATTCCTCATGATTCTTTCTACAAGGTCTCTTGGTTAAGCAATGGTCAATCATTGTTAGTGAATGGGCAAGCTATGGTAGATTTTCAAATAGGTGACTATAAGGACAGTGTTCTTTGTGATATTTTTCCAATGGACTGTTGTCACATCCTCCTTGGAAGGCCATGGTAGTATGATAGGAGTGCCATCTATGATGGGAAAGCAAATAAGTACTCAATTTTGAAACATAGACAAAGGTTTGTTTTGACTCATTAGATAGGGGATGAGAAAGGAAAAGAAAAAGTCATCATGTGTGGGAACAAGGAGCCCCTAAATGTTGTGAAAGAGGTCAATTTTTTTGATGAAATACACAAATGTAGGTCTGAAAGTGTAGGTACAACAGATCTAAAAGTTAATTTAGAGATAAAAGTGGCAAAGACAGTGAGCATGAAGGACAGTGTGATGATAAAGCCTGCTAATACTATTTGTAGAAGTTGTCAGTTAGGGAAACATACAAGATGCAATTTCAAAGGAAAAGAGCAATCAACTACCAGAATGTTGGAATTAATTCATACAGACCTCTGTGGTCCTACTAGAACAGGAAGCCTAAATAGTGACAAGTATTTCATGCTCCTTATTGATGACTATTCTCGAATGACATGTGTTTCTTTTCTTAGAGAAAATACTTAAGATTTGGATAGGTTTAAAGTGTTCAAAGAAAGAGTAGAAAATGAAGTGAACCTAAGAATTAAATGTTTGAGATCTGATAGAGGTGGAGAATTTACTTATAGTGAGTTAATGCATTATGTGAAGAGCATGGCATAAAGAGACACTTTTATGCTCATAGAGCTACTCAATAGAATGGAGTTGTTGAGAGAAAGAATCGAATGTGCAGGAGGCTACAAGAACCATGATGAAAGAAGAAAATGTACCTGATGTGTAATGGAGAGAGGCAATACACACTACTATTTATGTTCTTAACAGAGTTCAGATCAAAGGAAATAGCACAAAGACTCCTTATGAGTTATGGACTAGTAAGGCTCCTATTGTGAAGTACTTTAAGGTGTTTTGAAGTATATGTTACATTAAAAGAGATGACAATAATCTTGGGAAGTTTGATGCTAGATGTGATGAAGGGATTTTCCTTAGATACTTAACTACCAACAAAGCATAAAGATGCTTTAATAAAATATTGAGGAAGATTGTTGAGTGTGCTAATGTGAAGGTGGATGAGGATATGCACAAACCTATTGAGATAAGTGAAGTTGAACTAGATGATCCTATTTGCACACCAGAACCTAAAGAGAATAAGGAAGAGGATGAAGAACAGACTGAAGAAGAAGAATAAAATACACCAGAACTTGTTCCTAAGACTCCTAAGTATGTCTAGAAGAATCATCTAGAGGAATAGATAATTGGAGATAAGAGTGAAGGTATGAAGACAAGAAGTAAAGTAGTAGTTGAGGTAAATTTGTGTTTACTTTCTAAAATATAACCTAAGTCTATGTGTGAAGCATGTAGAGATGAAAGCTGGGTTTGAGCTATGAAGGAAGAGTTGTAGCAAATAGAGAAGAATTAGACATGGGAACTAGTTCCTAGACCTATGAATAAGAATGTAATTGGTTCAAAATGGGTGTTTAGCAATAAGTTGAATGAAAATGGTGAAGTTATAAGAAACAAAGAAAGAATTTTATGCAAGGGATACTCACAAGTTGAAGGTGTAGACTTTGAAGAGACATTTGCTTCAATGGAAAGAATGGAAGCTATTAGGATGTTTTTGGAATTTTCTATCCACAAGGACTTCAAGGTATATCAGATTTATGTCAAGTATGCATTATTGAATGGAGAACTAGAAGAAGAAGTATACATGGAACAACCTGAAGGATTTCAATTATCAGATAGAAAGGATATGGTTTGTAAGTTGAAAAAGGTGTTGTATGGACTAAAACAAGCTCCCAAAGCATGGTACACAAGATTGGATAGATACCTAACACATCAAGGATTTACCATAGGTTCAATTGACAACAATGTATACTTCAAAGTGCAAGGTAACAGAATGTTGATAGTGGTAGTATATGTTGATGATATCATCTTGGGAGGAAATGAAGGTATGTGTAAGAGATTTGTAGAAGAAATACAAAAGGAATTTGAAATGTCCATGATTTGTGAGTTGAATTTCTTTCTTGGTCTTCAAGTAAATCAAGCTAATAAGGGGATATTCATTTCACAATTGAAATATGTGAGATTTGTTAAATAATTTTGGAATGGATGAATCCAAACCAATTAGTACTCCTATGGTGATCAGATGTAAACTAATTAAAGATGAATTTTCTAAAGCTGATTAGAGAAAATATAGATCTATGATTGGTGGATTATTGTATCTTACTGCTCCCAAACTAGATATCATGCATGCAGTATGTTTAGTTGCCATATTTGAAGAAAAGCCTAAACAATAACATGTTACAACTATAATGAGGATATTTAGATATCTTAGAGGCACACCAGATTATGGCTTGGGGTATCCTAAGGATACCGATTTCACTTTAAGTACTTATACTGATACAGATTGGGCTAGTTGGGTGGATGACCGAAAGAGTACCAGTGGAGGTGCTTTCTTTCTTAGTGGAATATTGCTTTCATGGTTAAGTAAGAAATAGGATTTGGTTTCTTTATCCACTATAGAAGTAGAGTATATTGCTGCAACATCTTGTTGCACATAGGTTTCATGGATGAAGCAAACATTGAAGGATATTGGAGTGATATGTGATGAGCCTATACCTATCTTCTGTGAAAATACAAGTATATAAACATTTCAAAAAATATGATAATGCATTCAAGAACAAAACATATATCTATCAGATATCATTTCCTAGGAGAGAAGGTATTGGAGAATAAAGTGAGGCTGGAGTATGTGTCTACAAAGGAACAAATTGCAGATATATTTACTAAGGCTCTTCTGAATGATATTTTTGAGTATCTCACAGAGAAGTTGGGGGTCATTGGCCCCCTAAACTAGTGCACATGGAATTGCATCAGTCCAGTGGATCCATAGGTTCTTCATTTATCTAGACTAATGAATGGGTCTACTCTATAGGGGGAGTAGAAATTTTTCATTATTGTAGTAAGAGTTGTATGGGTGCACTCCTAAGGGGTAGTGATCAGATTTTTTGATCTTTTCAATTGATGTCAAAGGGTGAGAGAGATTAATGTGAGAAAAAATAGAAGAGGAAGAGGTATTTGCCTGAAATATCAAGAAAGTAGGAATGTTGTGTAGGTTGTCTAATCTGGAAAATAAAGGAGAGTGTTGTCTTTGATGGTTTTTCACATAATTTGTTTCCGTCAATGATAAAAGGGGGAGATTGTTGTAAGTATGAGAAATTTTGGTGGTTTTTTCATTAATGTTGTCTTTGATGTCAACATAGCTCAGAATGTTGCAGATTATGCATGCATAGTTGAGATGTTGTGAGTACATAGAGCTATCATTATGATATTGCAGATGTCCTAAAATGATGGGTTACCAAGTGCTTTTGAAAAAATTTAATAAAGAGTGATGTCAAAGTCATGTATGTGTTCAAAATGTGCTCTAATATGTGCTCCATGTATCTTCTATTTTGATCCTATGCTTGTACAGATTGGAAGGGTTGTTATTGGGGATTTGTTGGTGATATCTCCTAATTTGTAGCTTATGGTTTGATGGAAGGTGAAAGTTGTGTTCACTGGTGTGTGAACTAGTTTGGTAGAGTTGTTTGTCTGTGGACTAGGAGAAATTTTTCTACTCTTTAGTCCTCCGTTGATTTTTTTCAAGTCTTGTGGATCTAGAATATTTCTTGTAATGGTGTTCTTTAGGTTCTGGCAGGGATGTTCATGGTCTAGTGCTCTGGAAGTTGAGTTTCAAAGTTGTTGTGTATGTTTTTATAGTCTAGATGGACTGTTGGAAGGTGTTTTGTGTATGAAGGTATCTAAGATGTTTTCTCATGCATGATTAAGTGTGTTGCGTCATTCATGTGTTATCTTCTTGTTGAGAAGTGTGTACTTCAATATTCATTTTTTTTTTCATTAGGTTTGGTTGACCAAGTGTTTACACTTCATATGAAGAATTAAAAATTAATTGAGGAAGTGTGTGACTGATTTGAGATGCTATTTTTGGTCATAGTTAAGTATTGGTGTGGTCCACTCTCATTCCTTTTCACCGCAAGAATGTTGAGTTGATGACCTAATTTGAATTTGTGAAATGAAATATATGTAGCCAACCTTGGAGAAAGTTTCTAAGGTTGAAGATGGTATAAATGGAAGATGAGTTGTGAAGGATTAAATCATATAAAGTAACGAAGTAAGCCACAAGTGAAGATTAGAGTTGTGCAAAAGTATGTTGAGGAAATATTACTTTATTGTGTTAGATTCCTGAAAGCAGTGAGTTGAAGGTTTCTACAATCTTCTAATCAAGGCTGCAGATGTGTGTAATTTTTTGTGGTGGATCTTTCCATTATCTTTTGTATCTTTAGGCAGTGAGCCTCCCTTTTTGGACAATGAGTCCTATCTGTAGGAAGTGAGCCTTTGTATTCGGGCAATGAGTTCTTGGAAGTGAGCCTCTTATATTAAGTTTTGGAATTACTTTATATTGTGAGTTAATGCTCACCATGGTTTTTCCCTTATTGGGTTTTCCATGTAAAATATAGTGTTCATTGTGTTGATTTTCTTTTCTTTTATTTGGATTTCATGTTCATACATAATAACAAAATAGTGTGGTTATGAATTTGATAAGAGTGTGAAATTTTGTGTTTGAATTTTGTGACAACTGATTCACCCCCCACTCTTAGTTGTCCTACACCTTTTAACACCCTAGTTCTATTGAATTTGGTTTTGGCATTTGGAAGTATCGAGCTTAAATGATCTATGTGTTTTACACTCATGTGACTGACTATGTGTCAAGCACTACTTTTGAAGTTGATGAAGTGTGTTGGATCTATTATGGGTCCCAGTAAAGCGTGTGTTTGGGTCACCCTCATTCTAATTACACCCTAGGATGTTTGACACCAACCTCATTTGAATTTGAAGTTGGATAGCCGACTTTGTATCTTTTCAAGGTTGGAGATAGTATAAATACAGAATGTGCTAGCAATGAAAATTGTACATAAGAAAAGAAGGAAGATAAGTGAAAGAGAAGATGCAACTTTGATGATATTCTTAAAGTGTGTGAGTTAAGTGCATGGTTGTTTAGTGCAAAGCTTAATGTCGAGTTTCTGGATGTAGTGAGTAGAAGGCTAACTCTATCATTCATTCGAGTTGATAAATGAATGTGGTGGAATATTCATTAAATTGGGATTTTTGTCTCTCTATAACAAGTCTTCTTCATCTTCTTTTTATCTTTTTGGTAGTGAGCCCTCTAGGTTGTAGCACTGTGGATAGTGAGTCCAGACAGTGAGTCCTTATTTCAAGCAGTCAACCTTATCTCAGGCAATGAACCTTTTTGTAATTATTTTTGATATTCTCTATATAGTGAGTTAATCCTCACCATGGTTTTTTACCTCATTGGGTTTTCCATGTAAATCTAGTGGTATTGTGTTTTTGTATTTTCATTTTATGGCTAATCACTTAATCAATTTATGTGTTAGTTTTGGTAATTGAATTTAAGGTTATAATCTATGACAACTGATTCACCCCCCCTCTTAGTTGTCCTATCCAACAATTGGTGTCATATCTTAGTTCCTTGGTGAAGAGCTTAACTACTTGAGGAAGGTCTGGGATGGCTAAAAAAATGATCTTTGATTATCTGAGGTTTGATGGAACTAATTATGGTATCTCAAAAGTATTGATGGAAGTATATATAGATTATTGTGGATTTGATGTAGAGAAAGCTTATAAGAATCCCTAAACTCATCTTGCAAATGGTCTGATTAGACCTAATCAAATTAAAGAAAATGAAGTAAATAACAAGGTAAAGTTCATCTTGAAGAATAGTTTGATACATTTTGAATTGATTAAGGTTCAAAATTTGAAGACAACTAAGGAACTCTACGATGCTTTAGTAAGAGAACATGATGGTGATAAAAGTGTAAAAGAGGAAAATTATAGAATTTGGAAACATAGTTTGATCTTCTACATATGTCCAAAGATGAGAATGTTAAAGCCTATATATAGAGATTAGATGAGGTAGTGGTTGGAATGCAAACTCTTGGCGTTAGTGTAGATGAAACTAGAATTGTCAAGAAGATTCACAAAACTCTTCCTAATGCTTATAGTGAAAAGGTGAGTGCTATTGAGCAGACTATATATTACAAGACTTGTACTAAGGATCTGTTGTTAGGATGTTTGACATCTTATGAAATGAGGAAGTTGAATCTCAGAAGTGGAGGCAAAGTAGATACTACTTCTAAAGCTACAAAAACTAAAGTTCCAGATGAAGAGAACTTTGAATAAATCAAGGCTAACTTTGTAAGAAGATTGAGAAAAGGATCTGGTAAGTATGAAGGAATATTTTCCTTTAAATTCTTTAGTTGTGGAGAAATTGGTCACTATACTACAAAGTGTCCTAAAAGAGCTAAAAAGAATAAACAAAGATATGAGAAAGAAAGGAAAGGAAAGAAGATTAACAGAGCTTACTATGTTAATGAGAATGCTAGTATTTTAGATGAAGATTCATAATATGAAGATCTAGATGAAAATGAATGCTTGTTCTTGGCGATTCAAGATGAACATACTTCTACTAATTCAGAGATATAGTCAAAGGAAAGTCCTTTGAAGAAGGGGAAGGAGAAGGAGAAAAATGAAGATATAGTTATCTTTTCCCTACATGCTAAACATGAAAATATTTTTTGAGTAGTTGATAGTGGTTGTTCACATTGCATGAATGGTGACAAGAGTAAGTTTATGAAACTTGAAAAATATGATGGAAGTCTAGTTATGTATGGAGATGATACTGGTGCTAAAATCTATGGGGTAGGTCTAGTAAGTTTTGATGACAAGCATCATACTGATGATGTATACTATGTTAAGGGTTTAAGAAAAAATCTATTGAGCATTGGTCAAATGTGCAAAAAGTGATATGATATTGTGTTTAAGGATGAGAAGTGTGAGATCTGGAAAGGATTCAGAACATTGATTGCTACAGGAAGGAAATATGAAGGGAATATTTATCAGCTTAAAGGTGCTATTGGATGATATTTTATGACTCAAATAAATGACAATTGGTTATGTCACAAGAGAATGTGTCACATGAATTTTGATAATTTTTCAAGGATTAGTATTGTTCAAGCCATGAGAGATCTACCAAGAATTACAAATCCTGTAAATGCTATCCATAGGAATTGCTAGTTCAGGAAGTAGAAAAGAAATCATTACAGATTAATAGAAAAATCTACTACTGGATTGTTGGACTTGGTTCATACAGATCTTTGTGGTCTCATGAGAGTGCAAATTCTACTTGGTGAAAGGTACTTTATGATTTTAATTGATGATTATTCTATATATACATGGGTTACATTTTTAAGAGAAAAATAAAAAGCATTGGATAGATTCAAAGCATTCAACCACTATGGTTGAAAATTAAGGGAATTTGAAGATAAAATGCTCAAGATCTGATAGAGGTGATGAATTCACCTCCATTGAGTTCAATATGTTTTATGAAGTGAATGGAATAAATAGATAGTTATCTACTCTAAGAACTCCTCAATAGAATTGAGTTATTGAAAGGAAAAATAGAACAATTCAAGAAGCTACTAGGTCAATGATCACTAAAGCTGAATTCTCAAAAGTTTATTGGAAAGAAGCTATTTAGACTATTGTGTATGTATTCAATCAAGTTCAAGCAAGATAAAATAGAACAAAGACTCCCTATGAGCTATGGAACGAAAGAATTTTGATAGTTAAATATTTCAAGGTATTCAAAAGTAAATGCTATATCAAAAGAGATGAGGAAACATTGGGAAAGTTTGATGCAAGAGTACAAGTGGTGGTGCATTCTTTCTTGGATGTAGATTGGTAGCATGGCTGAGTAAAAATCAAGATTCAATATCTTTTCCTGCTATTGAAGTTGAGTATATTTTTGTTGCATTGTGTTGTACACAATTTTTATGGATGAAACATACATTGAAAGATATCACAATGCTACATGATAATCCTATTTCTATCTTCTGTGATAACACAAATATAATATACGTTTTGAACAATCCTGTGAGACACTCAAGAATGAAGCATATATCTATCAAGTATCATTTCTTAAGAGAGAAGGTCATGGAGAATGAAGTCAAGCTTGAGTATGTTTTGACAAAGGATCAAACTGAGGATATATTTACAAAGGATCTTCCTAAAGATACTTTTGAGTATCTTTAGGATAAGCTAGGGGTTATTTCCCCTCTTTTTATAAAATAAGATGCATTTGGAGATGCATCAGTCTAGTGGATTCATAGTTCTATCTCCTTAGACTAATTGTTTTTGGTCACTACCCCTCGGGAGGAGCAAGTAGATTTTATGTGTTGCCATTATGAGTATTCTATTTTCATGTCAAAGGAAGTTTCAATGGAAATATCTTTTTCCTTTGACATTTATGTTAAAGGGGGAGAGAGAGCATGTGAAAAAAAATTAAAAAGGAGAGAGAGCATGTGAAAAAAAAAGAAAAGAAAAGGAGAGATCATGTGAAAAGGAAATGAAAGATAATAAGAGAAAGTAGGTAATGAGGAAGATGATCTTCTAAAAGGGCAGAAGCAGAAAGAAAAATTTTGAGAAGTATTTTTAGAATAGGTATGGTGTCTTTGATGGTTTTTCACATCATGTGTTGCCATCGATGACAAAGGGGGAGATTGTTGCAAGAATGGAAGAGGAATGAAGTGTTGTCATTGATTTCAACCAGTCAACTAGTTATCTACTAGTTGTTGTTGATTGTATATCTCAAGGATATTGAGAAAATTGTGTTAAAAGAAGGTTGTTGGTTCTAATGATTATGAACTATGTTTTTCTATGTGTTCATTAAGGTCCAGGATAATTGTTGTCGGTCCAGATTTCTCTTTGATGAAGTCTTATGGTGTATGGTTCAAGAGTTGTGTTGTCCTAGTGTTGGAATGTGATGTTGTTGATTGTTGTGATTAATGGTTTTCATTGATGTAAACATATCTTGGTTGATTAATTATGATGCTTTAGATATATGAATTCACATGCTTTAGATGCTTTTTTGTGATGATCTATCTTTGGTCATGCTTGTCCTAATCCCATCCATTTTGCAACATAATGAGTCACATTCTTTTGGGTCCAGACCGATATGGAAATTGGTTAATGTGCCACAAAACATTATTTGCATTGTAATGTGTTTATTCTATTTCTGAATATCATTATAACGTGTTGACTTGAGCGAGGAGGTTCTATGTGGTCCACATTTTGTTCCTCTTCACCGCGGGAATGATTTTTTGGCTACCTAATTCAAATTGTATTTAGCTGACTTGAAAGACTATGAAGACATTGTGTCTAGTTGATCCAAAATATTTTGAAAGCATGGAATGATATAAGTAAGATTTGATTTTGTTCAATGAAAAGTAAGTGTGATGAATGCAAATCTAAAAATCTAGACATTGTGAAGTGTGCAAAATTATATTACTGGAGGCACTAAATAGTGTAACTCTATCAAGTGTCATTGTTGGTGATAGTTATTTCAATAGTGGATTTCCTTTCATCATTATTTTGACAGTGAGCCAAATTTTGTGTTGGTAGTGAGCATATTTTTGTTAGCAGTGAGCCTTTTATATCTTTGGCTATAAAAACCGAGCAGTGAGCCCAACAGGTAGTGATCCTTACCTGTAGTGAGCAATTTGACAGTGAGTGCTTTTTTAAAAATCACTTTAACCTATGTCACCTTAACTAGTGCTTTATAATTGAGAATTATTATTCTTTTTGGTTTTTCCCTTCTTCGGTTTGCATGTAAATTTTGGTTTTCATTGTGCATGGTGTTGTTTTGTGCTTTTTTGTTCGTTAATATCTAATTGATTTAATTTTTCTTCAGATTAATTAGAGTCAAGAAATTGTTTTATAATAACTGATTCACCCCCTCTCTCAGCTATTCATACTATTCAACAATTGGTATCAGAGCTCTGGTTCCTTGAAGAAGAGCTTAACTTCTTGGGGTAGATCTGATGGCACACAAACTAACAATTCTTGTATTTGATGGATCTAACTATAGTTTCTAGAAAGTGCAGATGAGAGGTTACCCAATCTCTCTAGGCTACAAGACTTGGTAAGTTGTTGAGACAAAATATGTTGAACTATCAAAAGGTGTTTCTACTATAGATGAATTTCAGCCTATGAAGAGAATAAAAAAGTAAGGTATGCAATATTTAGTGTTTTTTCTAAGAATGAGTTAACAAAAGTTATTTCATTGGGGACTTCTTATGAAGTTTGGAAAAATTTGAAAGAAATCTATGAAGGAAACGATAGACTCGAATTATTAAAGAAGCTGACAGATAAGCACAGATATGAAAACTTGAGAATGGAAGAAGGTGAGGATAAAGAAAGTTACTTTCAAAGAGTTGAGAGTGTAGTAAATGAGGTCAAAAATCAAGGAGGGACTTTGATAGATGAAGATGTAATGGATAAAATTTTGATGACCTTACCAGAGAGTTACAATGATAAGATATCAACTATTGAGGAAGTTTATGATCTGAAGAAATTCACCAAAGAGAAACTATATGGAACTTTGACCACATTTGAGATGAGGAAATTTGGAAAAGAAAAAGAGAAATATGAAATATCCTCCAAAGCCACAAATATAGAAGAAGATCTAGATGATGAAAGTTCAGAAGAGTTGGAAGCAAACTTCACAAGGAAGCTAAAGAAAGGTATTTTCAAGTATAAAGGTATGTTACCTCTTAAATGTTTCAAATGTGGGAAGATAGATCATTTAGCAACTAAGTGTCTAGAAAAAGGATCAAGAAAAAAGTTTTATAAGATCAATAAGAAGGCTTATTATGTCAATGAGAATGCCAAAATTTCAGTTGATGAACGAGATCATGAGGATTGTTTTTTTTTTCTTGAAAAAGGATGAACCTAGATATGATATCTCTAATATTTGTAAGAAATCTAATGATAGCACTAAATCTGCATTATTTGTTAAAAGAAATAGAGATGAATGGATGCTTCATAGTGGATGTTCAAATCATATGACTGGTGATAAAATTAAGTTTGTAAAGCTTGAGAAATATGATGGAGGTTATGTTAGATTTGGTGATGATAAAACAACACAAATTGTTGGAATTGGTTCTATTACATTTGATGGAATGCATAAAACTGACAATGTTTACTATGTGAAGAGTTTATATCATAATCTTTTGAGTGTTGGACAAATGTGTGAAAATGGATATAATGTGGTGTTTTAGGATGATACTTGTGAGATCTTGAACTATTAATGTAGCTGGAAAAAGAACAAGTGGGAATATGTATCAATTGAAAGGAGCTACAAATAGATGCTTATTCTCCTAGCCCAATGATAGTTGGCTCTAGCAGCGAAGGATGTGTCACATCAACTTTGGCAATTTGATAAGGATAAGTTCAACAAGAACAATCAAATATTTTCCAAGACTAACCAAACTAGATAGGACTATCTGCAAAGGATTTCAAGAAGGAAAGCAAACCAGAGAAACATTTCAAAGAAAAGAAGAATCATCTATTGGTTTGTTAGACCTTATACACACTAAATTATGTGTTCTGACCAAAACAAGAATCTTACAAGGTGAGAGATATTTCATGCTTTTAATAGATGATTATTCCAGACTAACTTGGGTTGCATTCTTAAAAGAAAAATCAAAAGCTTTAGAAAAATTCAAAATTTTCAAGGCAAGAATTTAGAATGAAGTTGATAGAAGAATCAAGTTTCTAAGATCTGATAGAGGAGAAGAGTTTACTTCTAATGAATTCAACAAGTTTTGTGAAAATCATGGCATTAAAAGATAGCTATCTGCCCCTATAACACCTCAACAACATGGTGTAGTATCAAGAATGAACCAAAAAGTTCAAGAAGCAACTAGAATAATGATCATGGAAGAAGGTTTACCACATATCTACTAGAGAGAAGAAATACACACAACAATATACACTCTTAATAGAGTATTGTTCTGGAGGAAATATGGAAAATATCATATGAGCTATGGCATGGAAAAGCTTCCATAGTAAAGTACTTCAAAAAATTTGGAAGAAAATGCTACATTCAGAGAGATGAGGACAATCTTGGAAAGTTTGACAGTAGAGCTAATGAAGGCATATTTTTGGGTTACTCTACAAGAAGCAAGGTGTACTGGTGCTACAACAAGAGACTGAATAAGATTGTTGAAAGTGAAAATGTGAAAGTAGATGAAGATGTTCAAAGAAATATTAAAAGGAATATTGAATATGAAGCAAATGATTTGGATGAAAAAGGGGAAAAATATAAGAAAGAAGCATAGGAAGAAGAGACAAAGGAGGCTTGAGAAACCATAGCTAAAAATCCAAGGTATGTATAAAAAAACCACTTAGTAAACTAGATCATTGGAGATAAGAATAAGGTAATCACCACAAGAATTAAAGTAGCTCAAGAACAAGTATTACCATGTATACTCTTGGAAACTGAGCCAAAAAATATAGAAGAAGCATGTAATGATTAGACTTGGGTCAAGGAAATGAAGGAAGAGCTTGATCATATAGAGAAAAATTAGACTTGGGAACTTGTGCCCAGACAGGCAGACAAAAATGTGATTGGAACAAAGTGGGTATTTTGGAACAAGCTAAATGAAAATGAAAAGGCAATGAGAAACAAGGAAAGAGTGGTTTGAAAAGGTTACACTTAGATCAAAGATATTGATTTTGAAAAAATGTATGCACCTATTGTTACCGAATGCAAGTTGACAAAAGAAGATGATTCGCCTAAAGCTGATGCAAGCATGTACACGTCAATGATTGGAGGATTGTTATATTTGATTGCTACTAGACCATACATTATGTATGTTATTTTTTTAGTAGCCAAAATTCAACAAGAACCAAATGAATCACATGTTGTTGCAGTAAAAAGGATTTTTAGATATTTGAGGGGTATAGAAGATATGGGGTTATGGTATCCAAACGAATCATATTTCACTTTGGCATCTTGCACCGATGCTGATTGGGTGAGATGTGTTGATAATAGGTGGAGTACAAGTGGTGGATCTTATTTCCTTCACTCCTAGTTGGCTGGTTGGTCAAGTAAGAAACAAGATTCTATATCATTATCTATTGCTAAAGTTGAATACATTGCAACATCCTCATGTTGCCCTCAGATATTGTGGATGAAGCAAACACTGAAGGACATTGGCATATCATTTGATGAACCTATCTCAATCATGTGTGATAATACCAAAGCAATATACATTTCTAATAATTTGGTACAACACTCTAGAAGAAAACATATATCCATTAGATATAATTTCTTAAGGGAGAAGGTATTGGAGAATGATGCCAAACTTGAATATGCAGCTACAAAAGAGCAGATTGCAGCTATTTTTACAAAAATATTGATGAAAGATGCCTTTGAGCATCTCCAACAGAAGTTAAGGGTTCTACCCCCTCCTATTGTACAATAATATGCACTAGGTTGTGCATTGGTCCAAAATATCACCATTCACTCTTATCTAGATCAATGCTTGGAGGCTTCCTCCTAGGGGGAGCAAAGTAATTTTTTTAGGGGGAGTTTTTTCCCTTTGTCCTTGATGTCAAAGAGGGAGAAGAAAAGAAGCCAAGAAGAAGTTGATATTTGAGTTGTTTGGTTTGTTGTTGATGGATGTTTCCATCAATGACAAAGGGGGAGATTGTTGGAATTTGATGTTGTTGATTGTTGTCATTAATGGTTGTCATTGATGCCAACATATCTTGGTTGATTAATTCAAATACTTTGGAGATCTGGATTGACACGCTCCAGATGTTGTGTTGTGATGATCTATCTTTGGTCATCCTTTTCGTGGTCCCATCCATCTTTCAACATAATGAGTCACATTCTTTTGGGTTTGGAATGATCTAGAAATTGGTTGATGTGCCCTAGAACATTACTTTGCATTGTAATGTGTTTATTCTATTTCTAGATATCATCGTAACATGTTGAATTGAGCAAGGAGGTTCTTTGTGGTACACGTTGCGTTCCTCTTCACCGCGGGAATGATTTTGTGGATACCTAATTCAAATTGTATTTTGATGACTTGAAACACTATGAAGACATTATGTCTAGCTAACCTAGGAAATTGTTGAAGCATGGAATGGTATAAGTAAGAGTTGATTTTATTTGATGAAAAATAAGTGTGATGAATGCAAATATGAAAATCCAAAAATTGTGAAGTGTGTAAAAGTATATGACTTGAGGCAGAAAATAGTGTAATTCTATTAGGTGTCATTGTTGCTGATAGTTATTTTAGTGGTGGATTTCCTTTCATCATTCTTCTGGTAGTGAGTTATTTTTTGTTGGCAGTAAGCCTTTTATATATTTGGCTATAACAACTAGGTAGTGAGCCCAACCAGCAATGAGCCTTACCTATAGTGAGCAATTTGGAAGTGAGCCCTTTTGTAAAAATCACATTAACCGGTGGGTATGTGTAGGATCATGATGGGAAAAATAGGCCCTTAAGTGGCGAAAAATTTAGAAAAATAAGAGTTAGGCAACTTGATGTAAAAATTTGAATAAGTTATCTATATTATTTCAAAAATATGTAAGAATAGAATCTATAGAAAATTGAATGTAGTTTCTAAATTATTAGGTTTATTTTTTTTTAAAGAATCTATTTGGTAAAAATTTGAAATTTCAATGTAGTAGTACTTAAATTTTAAGGAAAAAAAATAAGAAGTAAGGTGTCTGTCCGACCACCCTAACCACAATAAAATGATAATATTTTTAATAATATTTTAGATATAAGTAGAGGACTCATGTCCTAATGTGATGCATATTTTTTTGTAATTTTTTCCAAGTAAATAATTAATTATGAATTTTTTATTTACAACTTTTAAAAAGTATAAAAACTTGTATGTCGACCACTTACGTCAAAACTTCATGAAATTCATTTTTAATCCTATAGTATGTGAAGCATAGAATGTGACGCATGTTTCAGATTCAAAAAATGTGATAACATTTGAAAGCTATAGATGTTTTTCAATCAACCTATCAATCAATACTTTAGTCATAATTCAAATAGAAAATGAATAATAATTATTTATTAAATTCAAGGTAAAGCATAATTTATATTGGTGGAAAGTTGAGAATCTCCTTTAAGAACCCTTTTTGTTTCATCAATTTTGGGTAAAAAAAAGTGGGCAACCACATACCCTACACATACCCATCATATCACCACTTTTTTTCCCATCATGATCCTCCACATACTCCAGTGTCACCTTAACAGGTGCTTTATAATTGAGAATTATTATTCTCCATGGTTTTCCCCTTCTTGGGTTTCCACGTAAATTCTAGTGTTCATTGTGCTTTCATGTTCATTAATATTTGATTAATTTATGTTTGCTTCAAATTAATTAAAGTCAAGAAAATTGTTTTATAATAACTTATTCACCCCCCCTCTCAGTTATCCAAACTATTCAACACCTAGTTCTATTGAAGTTGTTTTTGGCATTTGTAAGTATTGAGCTTAATTGATCTATGTGTTTTATACTAGTCTGGTCGACTGTGTGTCAAGTACTACTTTGGAATTTGATGAAGCATGTTGGATCTATTATAGGTCTTTTTGAAGCATTTGTTTTGGCCACATTCATTCTAATTCCACCATAAGATGTTTGGTGCCGAACTAATTTGAATTTGAAGTTGGAGGGATGAATTTGTTTCTTTTCAAGGTTGGAGATAGTATAAATACACAATGTGCTAGTGATAAAAATTGTACATAAGAAAAGAAGGAAGATAAGTGAAAGCGCAGGCGTGACTTTGATTCTATTCTTAAAGTGTGTGTGTTTTAAGTGTGTGGTTGTTTACTACAAAGCTTAATGTCAAGTTTCTGGATATAGTGAGTAGAAGGCTAACTCTATCATTCATGTGAGTTGATCAATGATTGTAGTGGAATCTTTGTTGCATTGGGATTGTTGTCCTTCTATAACAAGTATTCTTTGTCTTCTTTGTATCTTTGTGGTAGTGAGCCCTTTGATTTGTATCCTTGTGGTAGTGATCCCTTTGATTTGTAGCCATGGGATTGTTGTCTCTATAACAAATGAGGACTAGGTCAAGGTAGGCCAACTTCCTAGTTAGCAGAACTTGCTCTTCCCATTTCATGAGTGTTACCTAAATTTTGGCAATGGTAAGGGGAAGAGTGTAAAGCACCTTTTTGTTCCTTCCTACACCATGAGCATTGTCAACAATGGTTGCCTAACAACATGCCTCCAATGTGAGGGTCCTATCTGTTACAAATTTTGGAAGCCTAAAAGGCTCCTCATTAAAACCATGACATCTAATGAAAGAAAAATATGCTACCATAAAATAATCCATCGGGTTTTGATTATTTTTCATCTAATCCAAAGCTTTAGGGGAAAACCTTCCTAGGGGATGTGGAGACAAATATATGAGTACTAGTTGTAGAAAATAATCAACAAATGAATAATAATTAAATGTGCTTGAAAGCACATGGGTCCAGGATAAAAATGGCTTGTATAACCCCACCACATATAAACTACTAAGTGGAAAATTACCACTAAAGAACTTAGGGTTATGATATAAAATAAAGTGTACTAAAAAGGAGGAATACCTAAATTCAAAAGAACTGTAAAATCTATTAATTGTTTTAGCATTCCTTTGGTGATTGCCTCAACGAAATCAAACCACTTATGGATTATTTCTTTCTTGAGCATGAAGGCCAAGTCCATTTGGAAGTCATGGACCTCAACATCACCTTCATGACCATAAATAAAAGCTATCATTGAGAAAACAACTTGGCAATATGAAATGTTTTTTTTGTGTGATAGAGGGAAGATTATTTTACTTTTGTCTAGTTCCTCATCTGTTTCATCTTTATAGAATTTTAATTGCCTATCCTAGTTGCCTAGAAATATTCCATCCTCCTACACCAGAATGTCTCATCTTCCCAGTTTAAGGGGATGCAAAGCATCTCTTGAATGGCTATTGTATCAATGGTAACCTTCAACTTGTTGCCATTGATAACTCTGGTTTCCTCATCCACATTTTTCGTGCATGGATCAACCAATTATGGGCACATATATGTGGAGGGTACTATGAATTGTGGCAAACCACAATTCCAGAGTTGTGTTGCAAATCCATCTATCAACCCATGGGCAAGAATTCTTTGGAGTTATCCCTCTCTAAGGCTCTTAGGGTTTAGATGCAACTTTGGGTTGTAGATATTGTTTGCAAAATCCTTAACCACCTCATCCTTGATGAGGTTGTCTGGTTGTATGGTTTTGGTATGCGCAATGCTCTAGTTCTCTGGTGTTGAGGAATCAACATACAAAGTTTCTCCAAATATGTTGGTGTAGCCTAGCCTTGTGAGCGAGACTCAAGCATGTCAACTAGAAGATGATGCTTCCACCATTGTTGTCTTCTTGGAATGATTTGCAAAAACCTCTTTTAGAGAAACCTTTGCTTGAAAGTTTCAATGCTTAGTGATTTTTTTTCTTTTTGGGCACATTCAATTTCCACATGTACATGCAATAAATGTGTTGTCATTACCAATAGCTTGCTAAGTGCTACCAAAAAAGTGATACATGTAGAGTGGTCCATGATCCTTGAAAATTCCATCCCTACTATGAAAATGAATTTAGTACATTCTTTATGCTACCCTTTGGATAGATAAGCTTGAGCAATGGGAAGCATGCTTTTTAGAAAAAATCAACTTCATTAATTAAGTAGGGTTTAGCTTTTAAAAAATGTCATTTCACCCTGGAAAGTAGGTTCACATTGATAATGATGGTGAACACATGGTGGTAGATTGTATACATGAGAATTAACTCCCAATGCCTGAATTAATTTCTCAAATCTTGGTTAGAAACCCCTCATATGTTTTTCCCTTCACCTCTTATTGCCTTAATAAAAAAATTTTTGTTGCTTAATGAGGAATGATTTTCCCATTTGACAGCCCCCTCGAAACATATTTTCCTATAAATAGCAATGTTCATCTTGCAAAAATACTCATTGAGCTGGCATTTGATTTGGTTAGTTCTTTTTGCTACTTTCTTCCCTTCGTTAGTCTGTAAATTTCCTTGCCACCATTATGACTAGTCTTGGTATCCCAATTCGACTCTTGAGCTAGAAGCAATAGATAACCTTTGTAACAGAGGTTATTAATGAGAGGATTGAATGCATGATAGGAAAAAAGGGCCACCTTCTTATCATGGAATTTAAGTGGGTTCTCAGGAAAGATTATGCGAAAGATGAGAAGTAGTGGTTATGTAATTCAAATTTCATCTCTTGGTTTGTGGCTTCATTGTTGGATTTGGACATTGCCAATCCCTAGATCCTTGAGCTTTTCCATGCAATTTTTGACTTGATGTACCTATATGTGTTGGGTGAATTCATTCAAGTGGCCATTCCTGATGTTGGTATCCCAAATTCCATGATTACTCTGAGGCACGTTGATAATGTAGAAGCGATACCTTGGTTGCCTTTCCTTACATACTTCTAGACCATGGATCTGGAGTGACATCGGCTACTATCCTAACCCATGACCTCCTTTATTTTGAGGAAATATGAGGTGGCTTGATGCCCTGGGGTCGAGTGTAAAACCCACTTCAAGTTCTTGGGATACAATCCTGACACCGAGGATTGAGGTCCATGCCATGCCTACATGCCCTGTGTGTTGATAACCCTATTACTGTCTTGCTAGAGAACCCCAGATAACAAAACATTTTTATTGCTATGACTAATGGAGGTTGAATTTCTTTTTCCATTTTGGTGCTACCTCCTTTACTTTTATTTTTTGAAGATGTAACTTTTTGAGTTTTGAATGAGAAGATTTTTAAGCTTCTCTTGGAGCCATAGGCTAGAAAGCATGTACTATGTTATAAATAACTTTCAATGAATATAAGATATAACATATTTCCATTATTTGTGTGTTCGCTCTCATGGATTTATTTGTAAAAATAATGTACTTTACAAAAATTTACATGTGGTACATGACTATAAATTTTTAGGTTCAAAAAATTTATCCTACATTCCATACCACTTCATAGCATAGTTTTTTGGGTCTAACAACTCCTCATGTATAATTGATGGATAAATTAGTAAATATATTATGTGAAAATCTATTTTTATGTATAAATGTTGATCTTAAAATCATGATTTGATGTTGAAAATATAGATGTTGGACTTTTTGCATCTAGACATGGTGGCAGTAATCATTTCTCAAGTTTTAGTAAGATAAATTTGATTATTTTAATCATCATGTTTGTAGATAGTATTATGTAATGTACATGTGTAAGCTCCACTATTTTGGTGAGATATCATTTTTCTTGAGATTTCATTATGTTCTCCTTCCCATATTAATAGATCACTATGGATGGATCATGTTATTGTAGAAATATTGTCTTCTATTCCTCTTACACAGGTATGCACCAATAATATAAATTCCATTACAAATTTCTAGTCTTAACAAATATCATTTAGTGCAAATAAATGAAATTCATCTTTACTCTAAATTGATTCTTCCTCGTCATAGGAAGAGGTGAGATCTCTAGTTTATGCAAAGGATGATTGACATAAATTATGAGTATCTTGTAAGTCTTTATTTAATTATATCATTTTATATATTTCATGCTTTGTATACTAATGTATATCATTTATTTGTACTAATAGATGAAGCTACAATCAAGACTTGAGCATATGAGGTCTAATTGGTAGCGGAGAGTTACTAATATGGTATTAGTTATTTATTTTCTCCACCAACCAAGAGAGCCCAATTGTTTATTTATACTCCATAGTATTTTGTAGATTATCATTCTACACCTATACAACTTTATTGAATAATTCATTTTGTTTAAATTTTTAATGTCATCATGACTTCTAAAAGTCAATATATGAGATATTTTTTTATTCTTTTAGACTTGTAAGCAACTATGGAGCGAAAAAAATGTTATGATTCCATGTTATGGTCCTTATTATATGCTCATATATTTTACATATTTATAAATGAAACAAAGAAATTGTTATGAATGCATGATGTGGTTTGTTACAAAGAATTCAAAGCTCAAATTGCTACATGTAAGAATAAAAAACATAAAAGATTAAGATATTTATGTGAAAATTAATATTTAATTAGTTGATAATTGATTGAATGGGAAAGCTACTTAATTTTTTATCCCAATTAAAGAGAAAGCAACAAAGATTAAGATATTATGCGTACAATAATGTGGATTACAAAGATGAGAAAACTACATAGGAGTTAATGTTAGATGAAAAGTGGCCCAAAATGGGGCACTTTGTATGAGCACCTTTCTTTGTTGTTAAGAGAAAAAAATTTGGTTGAAAAGTACATGTAAAAAAAACTAAGGTACACAACATAATAAAAAATAAGAATTTTCATCATTGTTAGATATTAGGAATATTAAACTTCACATTATTATTTGTTTTAAATTAACCATATACATCTCATAATTCCTAGTTTAATGGTAAATATTAAGAATCATAGAAATTTAAGCCACAAATTATTAGAATATATACTATATGACTAACCATTCAAAATATAGTTATAAATTGCTAAAATAGGATTTCCACTTATATACATCATTGTTTATTAGCTCTTGATACTATATCTATGGGTAGAGGGAGAAAAATTACAAATAAAGTTGTGTGGAAAGAAACCAACTTGGTGCCAACACGTATGAATGGGTAGATTTATGTCAGGGAGGGTATTTTTCTACCACCCAAGGCTCTCAAACCTTCCATGCTACAATAGTTGGACAAGGTTTCTCAAGATATCTAGGAGAATAAAAATGAGAAACTTTGATATGATGGTGCAGAAAGATAGTGGTGCATAGAGATGTCCCATCTATTCTTATAGTTTAAAAATGAGTCCCTTGAAAAATTCTCCCTTAATTTTAGAAAGAACTCAATGTGGTTCACTTATGGTAGTTCTGAATCAAAAGTTAAAAAAAGGGAAGTTTTGTGTAATTCTAGGGTGTAGAAAGAGTAAATTCATAAAAAAAACATCCTGGTAAGAAATTAAAAATGGAAACATATTTAGGTGCATGTGTTTAGTGTAGTGGAAGCCACAGTCTACCACCTAAGGCTCCTAAAAATATTAGATTATGAATCCCATATATCCTTAATAATTAGATCCAACACCTCCTTTTGGAATTTGTCACTCCATTTTCTTCAGATACTACCTTCTATTTCTCTCAAATCCACACACTTATTAGATACCCAATCTACAACAAAGCTCTCAATTATTCTTATATGTTTATATAACATTTATTCGAATTCCCATGTTAGATAGTTTTCCTATAAAAAGAATTGTAATTAAAACCTAATTATTGGAATTGCCCTCCATGCAATTCCTAAGAATATTTGAATCAACTTCTAATTGAATCCACCTTCATCATTTTTCTGTGATCCTATCTTCATCCCCCAAATTAAGGCCCTTTCCTTTTCCATATTATTGGATTCCTCCCAAAAATAAAATTTACGAATGGAGATTGGTTGAACTTCTTTATCCTAAAAAAATACATCCCTTAGCAACCCTAGGATTCCCTTGGTCCAACTAAGAAAATATGATCTTAATCCAACCAATTGGTGGGGAAATCTATTTCTCTTCTTGTCTCTAGTTGGGATCACTCTATAACACCTTCTCCAACCATCTAAACTTTAGGATATAATTTTACAGGTTTATATTTAATTTATCTTAATGTCTCAATCCTCTTTACTCCCACACTTTCATATCTCCTATATGGATGATTCAATATTATTTATACCTATCCAACTAGCATTTATTTATCCTTATATAACCTTTGATTCCTTTATATCAAAATATTACAAATAACTAGTGTTTGTAATCAATACCAAACTATCTTGAGACATTTAATTTTCACATTCAAGAACCATTCCTTGAGTAGGCATAATACATTAGCCAAGAAAACCCACTTTAGCCCCCATCTCCTTATGAACCATTCCCACAACTAAGATTAAATTTACAATGAATACCTATATATGGTCATTTGAATCCTCCTCCTTGTATACACTACACCTAGTGAATCCTTGATGAAAGTAATCCTTCTAGATAAGAAGAGTCATTTCTCTTTCTAGGAAGATAATTATTTTTGAATCCTCTAAACTACTAATTTCCATTTAACATAAGAATATTTGTTATCAATTAATTACACACATAGATAATTACTAAATATTCTCAATGTTTTATACCTTTGATACATTAATCCTTTAAAAAAATAACCTCAAATTTGAGGGGCTTCACCTTCTATCTAGTAACATTTTCTTAAAATTCTAGTCTTCTCCTTATATCCCTAGTCCCCATGGCCAAAGCCTCACATAAGAGTAGTGCATCATATAGGAAAAATGCATATAAGTAACATTTCTAGCCTCAATCACAAGTTGGAGACCCATTAAATTGCCTTTGTGCACTTTATCCTTTAAAACCCTATTTGATATTGAAAGGAAAGCAAAGTACAAAAACACTTCCCTAATGCAAATCAATCAGGAGAGGGTTGCAAAACTTCATTTCAAATCCTCTAAACATTCATAGTTTCACTTAATAATGTACATGCAATTAATTATTTTCAAATTTAAAGCATTAAACCACACAACACAAAATTTATGTGGGAAAACCTTTTTGGAAAAAAACCACACACTATTTAGCACATATCAATTGTATTACAGTAACAAGGCTATTACATACAATATTTAGAGTCTATACTCTTACAAGTGTTGATTCCCTTTGATATAAATTATAGAGTGAATCCAACAACATAAAAACATACAATTATTACAATTACTTCACAATCAACAAATTCACTAAGGCATCAATATACTTCTCATATGTGGGTGTCCAAAATTTCCATGTGTCAATCTCTCAGTCTATGCATGCATGAAAATTGAAACTGACAACATGCACAAGTCCCAAGTGACCCGAATAGCAACCTATCAAACATGTGCGTACATGCACCAACATGTAAAGACATGCAAGCACATGCAAGGCTTGCAACTCCAAAAATCAAGCAACCTCACATGCTAGGCATCCCATAGAGAAAATTAGCTTTACTGCCAAAATATAACTCACTCACAACTCCTAGTCACTCTGAGTGACAACTCATTCTCCATTAAGAAAGTTTCCTCTTCAAGATTCAATCAACAAGTCAAATACATGCCACATAGGAGATATTGATACACTAGTAGTAGAAGGCCTAGGAAAGATAACTTGAAAATATAAGCTTATCAATGACATGAGAATTAGAAATAAAATATCAAGAGAAACAATAATGGCACTTGAAATAGGAACACTCAATCAAGGGACTAACAATGATAAATTTGTAGGGATGGTTGTTTATAATTCCTCCACATTGGTCTTTGGAGGTAGACATCTTGAAGCTTCTCCTCTTTCTCCTCAAACGTGTCCTTTATATTCTCTAGGATCTCTTTCTATATGCTTCTTGTTTGTGATATTTCATCAAATTATAACACTAGTGTTCCCTTATAAGCTATATATTCCTTAAAATTAATACCTAATAGTCTATAAATTTTATCCTATCAATAACATAAGTTAAATTTGATTCTTCCTCTTTAAATTTTTTATATTCTCTCATTTTTCTCAAGGTCTCCTCATTATATATCTCATATGTAAATGATGATTTCTATCATCAAACATGATATCATTTTTATAGTTCAAATTATTAATCCTCTTGGAAGCTACGAAGTCTCTAGTTCTTCCTTTAGAATCATAGTACCTATGAGGCCATCTATCAAACTTAGATACCTTAACTAACTCACCAATTTTTAGAACACTATAAAATTTATATTATTCGCCCCTCTGAAAAGAAGAAGAAGGAGGTATACATTGCATTCCCTTCATGAACAACATTGTAGCCACTAAATTTTTCAATTGATAACAAATATTATATTTTACAATTCTTCACAATATGTTCTTGGGAAATTTGTAAGGGGGTCAATATATGTACCTTATAATATAATGGCAGTGTGTTATAAAATGAAACATGTTTCTTTTTTTGTCCTTCAAATCCTCTACTATTAGTGGGTGCATTCTTAGCATAATATTATTGTGAGTTCCTTTTTATACACAATTAGATCAAAATAATCATAGTTATGGTAATTATATCTTTATTATGTGTTTGCATGTAATTCCTTGAAAAATATATAGATAAGAACCTTAGAACTAGGTCTTCAATTCATAACATTTGGTGAAGAAAAATCCATTATTATATATTATTCATATATTCAGTATAAAGCCATGTAAAATCTCCCCCTCTTATGCCCTACAATAATTGTATGCTTTGGATTACAATGCTTAAATCTCAATAGTTGATAATCAATATATTTTTTAATATCACATATAACAAGGTCACCCACATAGCATCCAAATGAATAGAAATAATATTTCTAAATATATTGAATATTCAAAATATTTACTGTTAGATTTCAATTGGAAAATTAGAAATTTAATAATCTTCAACATTTCTCAATCTTGGTAGATACACACTATATCCAACCCGCTTCTGTAATACATCAAATATATCATGCTCTCGAGATAACTTCTTTACCACAAAAATATAATATCTCAAAGTAGGATCATGAAGAAAATTCAACATATCTTAGCAAGCAACTCCATCTCAACTATTATAAGTTATTAGTTTTCATTCCTAATAGAACATCATTTATAGTATGTGTCTAAAATATATATTCCAAGTTGTTTAAATAATTAAACATATTGAATTTCCTAGAAACTCTATAAAAATAGGAACTCTCACCCTTCTAGCATTGGTCATCATATCTCCTTTGTCGTTTGGCAACTCCTTGAAGATATGGTATATTTATTTAAAACATAGTCTTGTGTGGAAATGGTAGAATTTTCTCATTTTTCATTGGTTACATATAGCTCTATGAATAGTTCTATTATCAATTATTTATTTATTTCTTCATTTAATAAGATTGTTTGATCAAAGGAACTCATGCGCATATATTTAACAACTAATCATGAAAATACACTTGGTCTCATAACTTAATTAATAAACACTTTAATTCAAAAAATGGAAGATTTTATAGTAAATTTAGTTCAGGATTACAAAGTTAATTGACAAGACCTTCAATGATTATCATCTATAAAATTTGAATTTCCTTAGGTAAGATAATATTATCAAAGACACAAGAATTTGAAATAACATAACAAGAGAAAAAATGACACTTGAAATAGGAATATTGAATGAAGCATGGATTGACAATGAAAAAGTCATATAGGGGTTATAGTTGTTGATACTTACTCCATAATGTTCACTAGAGGTAGACACATTGAAGCTTCTCCTCTTTCTCCCTCAAACATGTATTATAAAATATTTAGTATCTCTTTGTATATGCTTCCTATTTGGGACATTTCATCAAAATATAAAAATATTATTCATTATAAGCTATCCATTTCTTAAATTCAATCCCTAATTGTCTCCAATATGTAAATTGAAATCAATATTGTCTAGAAATAAATTATCCTATCAATAAGAGAGGTTAGGCTTGGTTCATATTCCTCTATAAATTTTCCATTTTCTTCATGATTTTCTCATGGCATCCTCATTATATATCCCATACAAATGATATTTATGATCATAAAAAATTACATCATGTGTATAGCTCAAATTCTTTATCCTCTTGGAAGCTAAAATTACCTAATGCTTCCGTTATAATAATAGTACCTATGAAGCCATCAATCAAACTACAATGACTTAATCAAATTACCAATTTTTGGAATCCTACAAAAATTATATTGTTCACCCATGAGGAAAAAAGGAGAGGTAAGTATACTTATCATTCCCTTCATGAACAAGATTGTAGCCACTAATTTTTTTCCAATTGCTAAAAAATCTTAGATTTTATAATTCTTCATAACATGTAATTGGGTAATTTGTATAGACCAATACATATAATACTAATGCAATTATATGGTTCCAAGGATAAGTAAATAATGTTTCTATCTTTTTCTCCTTCAACTCCTCTTCTAATAGTGGGAGCATTCTTGGAATGATCTTATTGTGAAAATTTTGATACATAATTAGATAAAAAATCATAATATTTCTTCATTATATATGTTTGCATGCAATTACTTGAAAACCATATGGATAGCTTGACCTTAGAACTAGGTCTTCAATTTCATTAATGGTCAACGAAACTCCATTTTTGCACATATTCATCTTTTAAGTTTGAAGGCATGTAAAATTTCCCCTTCTTATGCCTTGCAAAAGTTGTGTGTTTTGAGATGCAACTATTAAATCTCAATAGTTAGGAATCATTATAGTTGCAAGATAATATGTAACAAGGGAATCCACATAGAATCCAAATGAATATAGTTCATTTTTCTAAATATATTAAACATTCAAATCATTAAATACTAAAATTTTACTTGGAAAATTGGAAACTTTATAATCTTCAACATTTCTCAATATTGTTAGATACACAACATCTCCAAACCATTTCTCTAATACATCAAATTTATCATGCTCTTGAGACCTATAATTTTCTATAGTTGCATCATATC
>VDFB02271358.1:111945415-111991574 GCA_007258455.2 Sequoia sempervirens
AGGGGTTTGGCTAGAGCCCATGAGGCTTCATGATGCCAATATGGTAGGGAGGAGAATGAACATTGATTTACATGGCTATGAACAACAACCAAACACCACTCTCATGTGCTTCTGAGTGGATGAACAATCTATTGATAACATCACATTATTTATCCCCAGAAGCACATGAGAGTGGTGTTTGTTACTCCATTCCACTAAACCATTTACAATTTCATGTTTAGCTTGGTTTTCATTTTGTACATGATTAAATTTTTCTTCCTTAAAATCCCATGATGCCAATCATTGCATTTATCATTCTTTCCACATCTATCTTTTTGGATTCTCTAATAGATTACTTATAGAAAATTCCTTACCAAGATACCATCCATTCAAAATATTCCACTTTATCTATTTCTATTTACAACAAATACTGCTAACCTCTTTTATTATATATGTATATTATTTTGTTTATATTATTTCAGAAATATAATACACATTCAAGAAAATTAGTTTATAGTACACTTTCTATTTCAAAAAATTTCTTGCTCCTGCGAGTCAATCCAATGAACCTCGTTGCTATTGAATATGATCAACAGTGTATGTAAGTACAACACTTTACCACTATCAATAGATAGATTTCATTAACTAATTGTAAAAATTATTCATTATTTTTAACTTCACATTGTATATATTAATTTTACTCATATACTTTCTTTTTATCCTTTCTTCTTGATTTTACATACTTTTCCACTAGCATACCCTTGTATTGCATTTCTAGGAACTAGGCTTAATCATGCAAAGGGATTCAAAAACCATATACGTATCAATAGCCAATCTATATAACAATTGACGTCTCAATTTGTTGACTATTTTTACTATATTGTTCCTTATATTGCAACTGTATTTTTAATATAGGTAGATTTAAACTTGCATTATAAAGTTAGATGGACCTTTCTACTTATTGTACACTATTATATATATTCCATTTATCCATCTTCTTTTAGCGATCTTCAAACCCCATTATGCTAATTCTTTACCAGGATATCTATTTTCCATGAACATCTTAGGCGAAAAAAAAAACACTACAATATTACAAAATTTGATTCAAAACACCCGTCCTTCCCCAAGTTTCATTTTGTGTGGTATATGATAAGTGTCCATGGAATTCTCCATGGATCTTAACTCCTTTTTTTTCTCGGGGATTTGGCTAGAGCCCATGAGGCTTCATGATGCCAATATGGAAGGGAGGAGAACGAGCGTTGGTTTACGTGGTTGTGGACAACAATGAAACACCACTCCCATCTGCTTCTAATTGGACAAACAATATGTTGATACCATCACATTACTTATTCCCTGAAGTACATGAGAATCGTGTTTATTGCCCCTCACAACTAAACCATTTACAATGTCATGGTTGTCTTGGTTTTCATTTTCTATGTTACCATTTTTTTTTCTTTCAAATCCCATGATACCAATCATTGTGTTTGTCATTGTCTCCACAGCTCTCTTTTTAACTTCTCCAATAGATTGTTTATAGACAATCCCTTTCCAAGATGCAATGCCTTCAAAATATTCCACTTTATCTGTTTCTATTTTCAACGAATAGTGCTAACTCTTTTATTGTATATGTATATTATTTTGTTTATATTGTTGCAGAAATATAATACACATTCAAAAAATATAGTATATTTTACACTCTCTATTTCAAATTATTTCATGCTCGTATGACTCACTCCAATGCTGTTCATCCTTGTTGAAGACAATCAATAGTGTACGTAGGACAATTTCCCATTGTCAATAGTCAGCTTTGGTTAACTAATTGTAAAAATTATTCATTATTTTTAGCCTCACATTGTATATATCAATTTTACAAGTTGTATACTTACATTTTATCCTTCTTTATTCATTTCCCTTCCTTGTCCACTAACATACCCTTATATTCCATTTGCAGGAACTAGGTTTAAGCATGCAAAGGGATTTGAAAACCAGCACACATTTTTGCTTTCAAGTTGTAACATCAAAGAAAACACAACAATATCAAGTATTAATAATGGAAACGCCAGAGTTTTCCCAAGATTTTTATTGTGTGATGTACAATGAAACTCCATGACATCTCCTGTGGGCATTTCATCCTTCTCTTGCTTGAGGGTTTGGCTAGAGTCCATGGGGCTCCATGATGCCAATATAGTAGGGAGGAAAATGAGCGTGGGTTTTGTGGTTTTACATTTTTCGTAATATATTTGTTGTTACATACATACATCTATGTGTACCTTCTAATTCAAGTAAAATAACAATGTATGATGAATCTCCATGATATTTGTTGTTGCATATATACATGTGTACACAAATCATTGTATAAATTTGGTAACATCTTTCTCATGTTTCCTGAAAACCATGTGTACCTCCTAATTCAATTAAAGTAATAATACAAAGTATGTGTTGCATTTCATTGCATTCGTAAAATTAAGAAGTAGATACTATTTATAACATCTTTCCTTTTTGGAAAACTCATTTGTCATGACCATTATAACTAATAACAAAATAACTTTTTACAAGAATACTTTATTATTCAATCTTACTAATAAAAGATGTAACTATACTAATGGAATCACTTTCCCAAAAGCATACTTCTTAATTCAATCTTAGCAATAAAACACATGTCTTACGTTTCATTGCATCCGCAAAATTATGAAGTCGATACTATTTATAACATCTTTCCTTCTTGGAAAACTCAATTGCCCTGACCATTACAACTAGTAAAAAATTTAACAAAATAACTTTTTTTAAAAATACTTTTTTATTCAATCTTCCTAATAAAAGACACAACTATCCTAATGGAATCACTTTCCCAGAAGCATACTTGTTAATTCAATCTTAGCAATAAAACACATGACTAATAAGTCTTTACAAAAACAAAACCCATTAATGAATTTAAAACCATTCATTCAACATGACGTATAATTTTATTCTACAATTTGATAGCCAATTTCCAACTAATAAATTTTCATTCCAAAACACAAAAACCATTTTCCCATTTTATGCAAATAGTTCTTAATGTCACATTCAAGTTTATAATACTTTACTATGCTCATATTGAATGAATATATATAGAAAAAATAATCTTTTTGTGAAAATTATTTCATTTATAACCTTAAATTGTACATAGAGTTCAAATTCATAACATCCGCCTACATAGAGTTCAAATTCGTAACAACGCACATCTGTTTCATATTGCCTATTTACACCTCCAATTGCACCCAATAAAAAAAATCTCCCGCTCTGCACTCCATCAATAGCCATTCGTGATGCATCCTATTGGCTGATCATTGCATGCCTGTGTATGCAACTGCTAGTTACTAATAAGCGTCAAGATGTGGGTGTGAATTAATAAACCAAAATTTAGAAGCTAGATATTTAGATCCAAGAGTACAGAAATAAAATGGATGAATTCCACACTTAGAAATAAAATTTAGAGTGATAAAATATATTTTTAAAAATTAAAACAATTTTTTTATGAATAAATGATTATAAAGACAAGATCCTAAATGAAATTTCATACCAGAATATGTCATTCATAGAAAAATATGCCTTTTAAAATCTTCTTATATTACAGAAAACACATCCTCATCAAATTAGGCCCACAAAATAGCGGAAAAAGGAATGTGTATGTGATTTTCCCTATTACAAACTGCTAATGAAGTAATGTCATTTTTCAGAACGCTTGAAACAAGACAGTGACACTTCGGACTGAACATACCTAAAGTGACTAGCCCAACCTCTAGACTTGACATTATTGGGAGCTGGAATTGACATCCAATAATGAAGTCTAGCCGATGGAAAATGTGTACACACTAGGATTTTAATATTCTTAGGCCATCATAGAGGCAGTCGGACATCAACAAAATTAATTCTGTAAGGTTTCAGTCACTTCATGTCTTTCATAAAAGATAACATCTATCTTTTTTAATATACACCGTACGCACAACCAGCAGGCTTACTAATTTTAAATATGACTGCATGTGAAAATGGTTTTTTTGCATTGGGTGCTCAAAAATCTGAGTTACAAATCTGGATAAGCTCAAAAAAGTCTTCATAACTGTAGACAAATGAGTATAATAATCTCTGCTTCAGAAAACAACGATTGGAAGATAATATTCCCCTTAGAACAATAATTACAACCAGGACCACAGCAGAATCATTTCCATCATCATTGCAGCTATTGATGGGATTTGGCTGACGTATGATCTACTAGCTTTGGTCTCACAGTTGATACGTTAGCAGCATTTTTTTTGTTTTATACATTATAAAATTTTTATTTGTAAACATTGGGTTTATAATTCTAGCGAGCAACAAGTTTTTATTAAAATATTTCTTCAAGCCTGAACTCATTTTGTGTTTTGGGAAAACCCATTGAAATTATGGTTAGACATTCTCAATATCATCAATCTAACATGGAAGCACCAACAAGTTATTACCCATATAAAAATAATGATAAGATATCCTATATACTAAGAACAAACCCTTAAATAGGTAAAATATCTAGGAAGACTATGCTAGAACATCTCACTTACAGTATCATGTATTGAATAAAAATATTACATCATTTAGAGAAAAAATTACAATTGTTCAATGCATTAAAGTACCCCCTTTATTAATGACACCCACCTCCATGTATGTGCCTAAAAACCCACATGAGCAAGAGCTACCATGAAGAAAATGATAGGTTGTGTTGTTGTAAGAAACTTCACACAAGTTCCGAGTTGCAAATGTCTAAACATTGGCTATAGGTCCAATAAAATATTATAGAGGCATAAAACCAACTACAAAACATATAACTATGTTGTCAAAATCAGACAATTGTTGTGGGTAGTGGAAGCGATGGTTGTAGGCGACTGTCCATAATTTCAATAATAAAATACTCTAAACTTGCAAACATAAGTCCACTCTTTTAGAACAACAAACTCATACAAATACTATTCACAAACACATAAACAAAAGACAACAACTATGAAGAGAATAATATTATATTATATTTAAATAACAACTTTTTACACTCATTTACATGCATTTGCTAAGCCCGTAATATTTGTGTATATCAGGTTATGAATAGTTGGCTTGTGGCTATCATAGCTCCTAATTAAGTCATGTTATCATTATTATATTATCATTTGGTTAGTTAGGTCAGCCTAGGAATTATATAGTGTTGTCTAAGTTGGCCTAGGTAATATCCTAGGGATAAATAGGTATATATATATGAGGTTGTGATTCTTATTTCATCACCATATCATGAATTGTGTTCTCATTGGAGATATTTGGAGGTTTTCCCCCTTAAAGTGGCTTCTTATTCTCAGTTATTATCATGTATTTTTAACATATTTCATATCATGTTCTTCTATCGTGCAAGTTATTTCATTATAAGTGGTATCAGAGCATGATCTTGGCACCATAGAGACAAGGCATTTTCTCAATTATTGGAGGCAATTTTGGGAAGAGCATATCTTTTAGATTTTGGGAAAAAAATTATAATTTTTAAAGAGTTTTTGAAGACCATATTAAAGAAGACATAGTCCATATTTCAGAGGAATTAGAGTAGAATTAAGTGAATTATTGTAGAATTCTATGGTTTTTGCACATTTTTTTGGAAGGTGCATATCTTTCAAATACTGCTGAATTAGAGCCTGATGTTTAGTGGGTTTTTGAAGAAATAATCGAGGAGAATACAATCAAAAGTATGGAGAAATAGAAGTATAAATAAGTGAGTTATTACAAAATTAGCGTTTCCAAAACACTCACTCTCAAGGCTGAAAATCTACTAATTTCTTGGACTTGTTTTGGGTAAGTTGTATATTGGTTCTAAATGTTACGATAAAAATTTCAAAGAATTTAATTTTCATTTGTCTGATTTATTTCTCTCATGACGATGCCAACAACAAGGAGAAAAAAGAATGTTGTCACACCGAGGAAAACCCCTAATAAGGATGGGGTAGCAATAGAGGATATTAATCCCAATGAAGAAATCAGTAAGGTCAAGGAAGACATTTCCTCAATGAATATGAATATGTGTGACTTAAGAGGACATATATCAGACATATGAAGCATGTTAAATTCCTATATGAATGAACCAATAAATGATTTCTCAAGAAACTAAGGTGAAACTTTTAGGTCAACTAATCTTTGACCCAAATGTTAATACACCTATGGGATCTAGGAATTTGATTCCAAAGGTGAATATGCGCAAGTTTGATGGTAATGATCCTCTAACATGGATAAACCAAATGGAGAATTTTTTTGAAGTACATCAAGTCCCAAATGAAAAAAAAGGTCATGATGGCATCCCTATATCTAGAACTAGATCAATTTATTTGGTATTTTTGGATTTGTACTCATTGAAGGAAAAAGGCTCTCACTATCTCATGGTCAGTTTTTATGGAGGAACTCCAACCACAATATAACAATAGTGTGATAGACAACTTCTTCAGCCAACTTGTTAAACTTCTACAAACAGGATTTGTTCAAGATTATATTCAACGATTCCAAAATCTATCCTTAAGAGTGGATACAATTATAGAGGAGAACTTGAATGATTTATTCTTGGGTGGTCTCAAGTATCACATTCAACATGAGGTACACATGTTTAGTCCTAGCACTAAAAATAAGTCTTTTATCTTAGCATGTAGGGTAGAAGAGAAGTATTTGTTTCCTAAGAAGAAAGGGGTTAATTTGACAAGAGAGAAATGATATTCAACACTATCTCTTCCTCAACCTATTAGACTAATTCTATAGCAAATTAAGAAGAGAGAAAAAGGGTTGTGTTTCAATTATGATGAAAATACAATCAAGGAAATAAATATAGTGAAAAGAAATTGTTCTATATTGAAAGTCCAAGTGAGGAAGATGAAGAGGAACCCATATTAGAGGAAGAATGGGAGTCTAATGAGGAATCACATGATTCCCAAAAAATCATTTCTTGTCTTGCACTCTTAGGTTTTAATGCTCCATAAACTCTCAAAGAAGTGGGTTTCTTAAAGAAGCAGAAAGTAATAGTGTTGATTGACTCTGGGAGCACCCATAATTTCATCAACAAAAATTTGGCTACTCGTCTAAATTATTTTATATATCTATCTCTATAGTTTCAAGTTTTGAGTATAGATGGTGGTACTGTTAGTTGTTCAAGGAAGTTTCATAGCATTAAACTATCCATGGGAGATTATCACTTCGATATCCCAATGTATATGATATCCATGGGTACAGTATATACTATTTTGGGAGTACAATGGCTTACTACTTTGGGAATAATTGAGATGAACTTCCAAGAACTATTCATGAGATTTAAATTAGAAGGAAAGATGATAGAGCTAGCAAGGTCCCCACAAATGGTAAGCTCCCATCAAATGCAAAAGTTTTTTAAGAAAGGAGTTGATGGATTTGTGGCCCAATTATTTTCATTAGAAATCTCTCAATATAAGGCTCGCCCATCTAGATTTACAAGAAATAATTGATCATCACTCAGTGTTTTTAAGAGATATTCCAAAGGGAATTCCTCCTAAGAGGGGTCATGATCATGCCACACAACTAGTTCTAGGGAGCCATCCACCCAAAATCAAACCTTACATGCACCAACATATACAAAAAAGTGAGATAGAAATGATTGTTGAAGAGATGATAGAGGTAAGAATTATCAGGCATTTCCAAAGTGTTCACTCCTCACTTGTGGTGATGGTGCATAAGAAGGATGATACTTAGACTATGGAGTGCTCAACTTGTACACCATCAAAGATAAGTTTTCTATTCCAGTCATTGATGATTTTCTAGATGAATTGAGTGGAGCTATATATTTTAGCAAACTTGGATCTTCGATCTTGTTATTATAAAATTAAAAGTAAGGAAGAAGATATTTGTAAGATAACATTTAGGATTCATGAGGGCCATTATGATTTTTTGGTGAATCCATTTGGTCTTACAGATGAACCATCTACATTTCAAAGTTTGATGAATTATATTTTTAAGAAATTCTTGAGGAATTTTTTATTAGTGTTCTTTGATGATATATTGATTTATGGCAAGACATGGGAAGAACACGTGTAGCATGTAGATAAAGAATTAAAATTTCTTGAAGATCATCAACTCTATGCTAAGCCATCAAAGTGTGATTTTGGTCTCAAGGAGGTGGAGTACTTGGGACACACAGTTTCACATGAAGGGGTAAAGGCAAATCCTAACAAAATTAAGGCTATCATGGAATGGCCTATTCCAAAAACCATTAAGAAATTGAGGTTTTTCTTTAGATTGATGGGATAGTATAGAAGATTTGTAAATAATTATGGTCATATAGCAACACCCCTCACTGTTTTATTGAAGAAGGATTATTTTCATTGGAATGAATCTTCTAATTCAACGTTTAAGATATTGAAGGAGGCTATGTATACAACTCTGGTGCTTGTTACTCCTAACTTCACCAAGGAATTAGTTTTGGAATGTGATGCATCAATAAATGGGATAGGATTAGTTCACATGCAAGAGGATTTACCAATTTATTTTGAGATTCATCAATTAAATGGTAAGAATTAGCTCAAACCTATTTATGAGAAGGAAATGCTAGCTATTATTCATGTAGTAAAATAGTGGAGGCCTTATCTAATGGGTAGGAACTTCAAGGTTAGGAAAAATCATGATAGCCTAAAATATTTTTTGGAACAAGGATTATCTTCTATAGAGCAACAAGAATGGGTCACTAAGATGTTTGGATATGACTTTGAGATTCTATATAAGAAAGGGAACGGAAATGTCATGGCGGATGTACTTTCTAGGAAGGATGAGAAATATGAACCCTTAGTGTGTGTCATTTCAATACTACAAGTAGATTGGGTGGTTGAAGCCAAAGCAGAGTGGTAGAATGATGTTGCTACAAGTAATCTCATTCAACAGTTAAAGAGTGATACTAGTGGTTCAAATAAGTTTTGTTGGAAGGGAGATGCTCTATGGTATAAAGAGTGAGTGTATCTTTGTAATGATTACATGCTTAAACACAAGATTCTCATAGAACTTCATCAATATATAGTTGGGGGTCATTCAGGATTTTTGAAGACATACCATCGAGTCAAGCAAGATTTTTCTGAGGAAGGGCTAAAAGGTGATGTTCAAAAATTTGAGGCCGAAAGTTTAGTTTTTCAAAGAAATAAAGGGCAGACAATTAAGACACCAAGTCTCTTGCAATCGTTAGTTATTCCTATACAATGTTGGAAAGAGGTATCTATGGAATTCATCATTGGGCTTCCAAAATCTAAGGGTCATAAACCATTGCATTATCACATCCTTTTACAACTAGTTTAATGGAAAATTGTTTTTTGGAGAAAATACAAAAATTACATGGTACACCTAAGGATATTGTTAGTCATCATGATCTTATCTTCATTAGTCACTTAAGGAAAGATTTATTATCATGTATGGGTACTCATTTGGCTCATAGTTCTTCATACCATCCTCAATTTGATGGGAAAAATGAGATTGTTAATAAGTTTTTGGAAGGATATCTACATTGTTTCACTTTAGATAAAAAGTGTCAATGTATAGATTGGCTACCACTAGTAGAATGGTGGTATAACACTTCCTTTCATAGTTCATAAAAAATGTCTCCATTTATGGCACTATACAAATATCAACCTCCTTCCATCACATCATCATTGAAGGTGTCACCAAGAGTTCAACTAGTGGATGATAACTTTCTTCATCAACAACAAGTACTCTAAGGACTCAAGGATAATTCATCCATGACACAAAATCAAGTGAAACAATGAGCAGACCAGCACCACATTGAAATAAGTTTTGAAGTCAGGGATTAGGTCTTCTTGAGATTGCAACCTTATAAGAAAATCTCATTGAAGCAACAAGAAAACAATAATAAGTTGTCTCCAAAATATTATGGCCCATACCAATCATGCAAAAGATAGGTAGTGTCACCTACAAGTTGGATTTTCCATCTACAACAAAGATACATCTAGTTTTTCATGTTTCTTTCTTGAAGAAGGTAATTGGGTGCAATATTCCTACTCATACATTATTACAAGAACTCGATGAAGAAAGAATCATCTTGGAACAAGATTACAAATTCCTCAAACACACACAAAGAAACTAAGGACTAGAACACTCGCTGAGTATCTCATCCAATGGAATAATTATCCAATTGAAGATGCCACATGAGAAAATAAGGAGTTCAATAAGAAGAATCCACACTTGATTCACATTAAGGAGAATGATTATTTCAAAAGGGTGGGCATTCTATGCCCTTAATATTTGTGTATATCAGGTTATGAATAGTCATCTTGTGGCTATCTTAGCTCCTAATTAAGTCATGCTATTATTATTATTATATTATTTAGTTAGTTAGGTCAGCATAGGGCTTGTATGGGGTTGTCTAAGTCATCCTAGCTGACATCCTAGGCATAAATAGGTATATATAGGAGGTTGTGAGTCTTATTTCATCATCATATTGTAAATTGTGTTCTCATTGGAGATATTTGGAGGTTTTCCCACTCAAAGTGGCTTCTTATTCTCAATTATTATCAAGTATTTTCAGCTTATTTCATTTCATATTCTTCTATTGTGCAAGTTATTTCATTGTACACATTTACACAAGTATTTGAAGAACAAATCTCCCTCTATTATCCCTCTTTCTTACTCTTTGTCTTCTATGTTTCCCTCTTATTTCCTTTCATACATTCCCTCTACTATCCTCTATTAATTACTCTATTCTACTCTCTTCTATTCCCTCTATTCCTTCTCCATTTTTTTTACCCCAATTTTTTTTCTATTTGTCCTCTACCTTCTTTTTCTCTCTCGTTTGCTATGTTATTTTTCTATTTTTCAAAAAATTGCTAAATTTCAAAGCATTTTTCACAAAATCTTGCCTAAATTTAGAGCAACACTCAAAATTTAGTCATTAATGTTCAAATACCTACCTTTATGAGTTCAAAAGTCTTGTTCATACTTTCCCTATAAAATTATTCATCACTACTACGGGTATGTGCAAGATCATCATGGAAAAAAAAGCCCTTAAGTGGCAAAAAATTTAGAAAAATCAGAGTTAGGCAACTTGACGTAAAAAATTGAATAAGTTATCTATATTATTTCAAAAATATGTAAGAATAGAATCTGTAGCGAATTGAATGTAGTTTCTAAACTACTAGGTTTATTTAAAAAATAAATAAATCTATTTGGTGAAAATTTGAAATTTCAATGCAGCATTACTTAAATTTTAGGGAAAAAATAAGTAGGTGTTTATTCTAACCACTAACCACAATAAAATGATAATATTTTTTATAAGATTTTAGATATAAGTAGAAGACTCATGTCCCGATGTGATACATATTTTTTATAATTTTTTTCCAAGTAAATAGTTAATTATGAATTTTTTATTACAAATTTTAAAAAATATAAAAACTCGTATGTCTACCACTTAACTTGGTCAAAACTTCATGAATTTTTTATTTTTTTTAATCCTATAGTATGCAAAGCATAGAATGTGAAACATGTTTTGGATTCAAAAATGTGATACCGTTTGAAAGCTATAGATGTTTTTCAATTAGCCTATCAATCAGGACTTTAGTCATAATTCAAATAGAAAATGAATAATAATTATTTATTAAATTAAAAGTAAAGCATAATTTATATTGGTGGAAATTTGAGAATCTCCTTTAAAAACCCTTTTCTTTTCATCAATTTTGAGTAAAAAAAAAGTCGTCAACCACATGGGCCATCATATCACTTACATATCACCAGTTTTTGGTCCATCATGATCATGCACATACCCCTACTCATTAAATGAGCTTACAAGTAGGTATTTGCTACCTCGAAGACAAAATAAAATAAAATAAAAATTTTAAATTTGACAACTCAATATGGTGGTATTAGAGGAAAATGATAGGATAATAATATTAATAAAATTCAATGCCCCTACATCAAACTATCAAGATAGAAAATTTGTGAGCCCCTACTGACTAGTAAAACATTATATTATTGCGAGTCAACAAATTTTTCATTATATGTTAATTGGAATGATTCTAGCTCTATTGGTCTTATTCATGTTGTATCTTCCACTGGTCTACCCTTCCATTTCACTAAATACTCATTGTACTCCTTACACCTTGTCCTTTTAATCAATCTAGAATAAAAAATGTGTTTTATCTCCTCTTGTTCTTGTTTGGGTAACTGCTTCGTCCACTTTTCAGTCAATGTTTTCTCTTTTCCATTTTTTTGTGATGTCTCCCCCTCATAATAAGTATGTAAATCTGAAACATTAAAAATGGGTGAGATTTTCAAACCTGTTGGTAGCTCGAGTTTGTAAGTATTTGGTGAAAACATCTTGATGATCATCTTACACAGTCCAATCTTCTTCCAATTATAGCTAGGAAATATTTCCTTTTGTAGATGTGTAAATACAATATCTTACACTTCAAAGTTATTTTCTCTCATCTTTAAATCAACCTTCTCTTTATACTATTAACTACTCCAACTAAGTTTTCCCCTCACTTGCTAGTGTAAATATTGCATATTTTTGGAAAAATCTTCTCTTTCATTACTTCTCTTGTATCCCTTAGTGTTTGCAAGCTCCCTTAGTTCTAAAATACCCCTAGGGCTATAACCATATGCAATTTAGAATGAAGTCTTACCTATATTTTTATTGACTAAGTCATTTTCTATAAAATAAACTTGAGGAAATAATAAATCCCATTGCTTAGGCTTGTCATCAACTAGACATCTTAAAAAATTTCCTTATCTCCAATTAACAGCTTTAGTTTATCCATTCTATTTGAGGATGATATGTATAACTAAACATTAAATCAGTCCCTAATTTTTTCCAATGTGTCCTACAAAAATGTCGTACAAACTTAGTGTCATGATCTGAAACTATATTTCTTGATAAACCATGCAATCTAACAACCTCTATGAAGAATAAATTTCCTACATGTTGCATCGTCTATCTCTTTACATGCTATAAAGTGAACCATTTTGGAAAATTTATCAACAACCAAAAAATTAGAATCTTTACCTCGTTGTGTTCTTGGTAGTCCAAGAACAAAATCTATGCTTGCATCTTCCCACTTCTCTGATATGGGTAATGACTAATATAGGCCTGGCTATGTGCAAGATCATGATGGGCCAAAAAGTGGCGATATAATGGGTATGTGTAGGGTATGTGGCTGACGACTTTATTTTTACCAAAAAATGATGAAACGAAAAGGATTTTTAAAGGATATTCTCAGCTTTCCACCAATATAAATTATGCTTTACTTTGAATTTAATAAATAATTATTATTCATTTTCTATTTGAATTACGACTAAATTCCTGATTGTTAGGCTGATTGAAAAACATTTATAGCTTTCAAACGGTATCACATTTTTTGAATCCAAAACACATTCTATACTTCACATACTATAGGATTAGAAAAAAAGAATTTCATGAAGTTTTGACCAAGTTAAGCTGGTCAATACAAAGTTTTTATATATTTTTAAAAGTTGTAATAAAAATCATAATTAATTATTTACTTGGAAAAAATTACAAAAAAATGCATCACATCTGAACATAAGTCCTCTACTTATATCTAAAATATTATAAAAAATATTATCATTTTATTGTTGTTAGGTTGAATTAACACCTTCTTATAATTTCCTAAAATTTAAGTACTACTACATTGAAATTTAAAATTTTCACCAACTATTTTTTAAATAAACCTAGTAGTTTTGAAACTACATTCAATTTTCTACAGATTCTATTCTTACATATTTTTGAAATAATATAGATAACTTATTCAAAAATTTACGTCAAATTGCCTAACTCTGATTTTTTTGAATTTTTTGCCACTTAAGGGCCTATTTTTTCCATGATGATCCTGCACATACCTACCTATATTTTGAATTTTTCCTTTCACATATTGAGAAACTTGACATCCTTTTGTAGTGATGGAAAATCTATCCCTTTACATTTTCTCACTTGTTTGGTCCCTCCTAGTTAATTTGGATTTAATTGCGCCTTAATTTAGTGGTGTAAAGTGTACCCCTTTACACTTTCACACTTATTTAGGAACCCCTTAATTATTTAAGCTTAATTTTTCCTTAATTATCCCCTTAATTCATTTTCCAAGCTTGTTTAATTACATTTTTTTAAGAGGAAACCCAACATTCATTAATTCCTTAGAATGCAGAATCTGAATTTAAATTATGTTTTTTGTGATATTTCAATGATTTCAAATTTGTGATTCAATGTTAGCTTGTGATATTTGAATTTCGAGAAATTGATGATATATATATATATATATATATAAAGGTATTTCACTATGTTTCACTTAGCAAATTTTTATGTGACTTCACAAGAGCTATTCAAGAGAATTTTGGAGAACATCAAAAGCATTCAAGACTAGATTTATCAGCATTTTATTTCAGCATTCAAGATCCAATTGTCATATCAAAATATTCTTGCATCATGGATGTTTTTAGAGCTAACATTGTGATGTAGGTTTGATGATCAAATCAAGCACTCAAAGCACTATTTCAAGAAAGATTCAAAGTTTCAAGATCCACATCCATTGAAGCCATTTCATGCAAGTTGCAAATCTATATTCCAAGGATTATTCAAGGGTTTGTTGATTAGTAACATTCACTTTTTGATTCTTCATTCCCTCTTTCATGATTTTATTCATTTCAAGGTTTGATTACCGAAACAAGCTTTGACTAAGGAAAACCCCCATTCACCAAAAATAAACTGTATTTCCCTTTCATCTTGTGTTTACAAATATAGGTGGAAGAAAGCTTGAATATCTCTTAAAGAACAAAAATTGAAGAAGTTGACAAAGTTACAAAAGTTGTCATAAAAGTTGTCATCTCACAGAAACTCATATACAAAATTTAGTTCTAACATTTTGACACTTCCTTTTGGAAAAATTGGAAGATTTAGATATGTAGTAGAGGCTCCTAAAAGTTGTAGAAAAACCCTGATAGTGGACCCATTTACCTCTAGGTGAATGAGTCCCAGTCAACCTTTAAAAACACACTTTTGGTGACAAGTAAACAAAGTTATGCCCTTCTCAAATCTACAATTTAATTTTTAGTTCTACTTATTTTGAGTTTAATATTGTTGTTTCAAATTCAATTTGGCATGATTGGGTTGATTTTATATTTTTAATCTTTCTCCCAAAGGTGCCTAGTGAACCTAGCCTTCATCCTTTAGTCTTAAGGAAATCTACATATTTGCACCTTGAATTGACTCAAGTAAGGGTTGTAAGCAAATTATTTGTGTGGGTCTCATTTCCTAATGAAATGAATGAGAAATAGGTCCCTAAGTGGTTCATCAATTCATTTTGATAACCCACCTACATTTTTCAAATTTTCACCTTACACAAATTTTTTTATTTTTTCCTTAATCCTTGAGTCAAAAATATCTTTCACTAAGTTGTGCCATTATTTTATAAGCTCCAAAAATTTCCAACTAAACCACCATAATATTTTTCTCTTATTAAATTTTTCCTCATTGATCCTTGAGTAATGTAAAGTTGTTGTCCTTTGAAAAAAATTCCATTTTGTATAAAGTAATTCATCCATGGTGTTCTATCCACACAAGTAGGTTCCATACCTATTGTCCATGCATCTTTAAAATCCAAAGAATCTTTGTATAAATATTTCATAGCATCAAATCCAACTACTTTAGCCCTCATTTCAATCAATAGTATTTCTCTTCTACTCAATGCATTCGCTACTTTGTTTAAACATCCACTCCTATGCTTGAGAATAAAGGTATATCCTTGTAGTATTTAAACCCACTTCATGTGTCCTTGTTTAAGCTTAGTTTGGCTATTAATAAATTGTAAAGCATGATGATCCACATAGAAAATAAATTATTTTGGGAGAAAATAATGATACCATTTCTTTAAATCTTGGACAATGGCATCAAATTCTTTATCATAAACAAAATACCATTTCTTAGCATCATTAATATTTTCACTAAAACATGTAATAGTTTTTCCCTCTTGACTAATAACTACTCCTATTGTTGTCCCATTTGCATCACAATCCGCTTGAAACACCTTTGGAAAATAAGGAAATGCTAACAATGGTTCCTTAGTGACTTTCTTCTTCAAAATATCAATTTTTTTATCTAGTTCTATTGTCCACTTAAAATCCTCCTTATCTCCCCTTATAGTTTCAATTATGGGTGCACATATCCCATTGAAATTTCAAATAAACCTATGATAGAAATTATCTAAACCATGAAAACTTTGAACCTCATGTACACTCCTAGGTATTGGCCATTCAATGATAGCACGTACCTTTTTTGGATCCATTTTCAATCCTTGTGGTGATATAACATATCCCAAATAAACAAATTTCTCCTTCATAAAACTACACTTTCAAATTCACTAATAATATTTCTTCTTTGATCCTTTTCAAGACTTTTCTAATATACAAAAATTGTTCCTCTTTGTTGCTACTAAAAATCAGAATGCCATCAAGAAAAACAATCACAAATTTTCATAAAAGTGGTTTCTGCCCTTCATTAATTAGCCTCATAAACATGTTGGGTGCATTCTTTAATTTTAATGTCATTACTAACTACTCATACAACCCCTCTTTGGTCTTAAAAGCAGTCTTCCACTCATCACTCTCTCTTATCCTAATTTGGTGATATCCACTTTTAAAATCATTTTTTGTAAAATACCTAGCCTCCCCCAAATAGTCCATGAGATCATCTATTCTTGTTAAAGTAAAATGATACGTTATTTTTATTTTATTGATAGTTCTTGAGTCCATACACATCCTCCATTCACCATTCTTATTTGGTGCTAACATGACTAGTACTGTGCATTGGCTAAGACATTCTATAATCAGTCCTCTTTATAATACATGTTGCACTTGCTTGTTCAACTCTTTATTTTTTGTAGTTTTCATCCTATAGGCAGCCTTGTTGGATAAAATTTTCCATAGAATCAAATCAATATGATGGTTGATGCTCCTCATAGGTGGTAGTCCTTTTGATAATTCCTTGGACATAATTTCATCAAATTCTTCTAGAAACTCCTTTAATTCTAAAGGCATGTCACTATTGTGGGTATGTGCAGGATCATGATGGGCCAAAAAGTGGCGATATGATGGGTATGTGGCTGACGACTTTTTTTTTACCCAAGCTTTCCACCAATATAAATTATGCTTTACTTTGAATTTAATAAATAATTATTATTCATTTTCTATTTGAATTACGACTAAATTCTTGATTGATTGATTGCAAAACATCTATAGCTTTCAAATGGTATCACATTTTTTGAATCCAAAACATGTGTTACATTCTATGCTTTGCGTACTATAGGATTACAAAAAAAATTGAATTTCATGAAGTTTTGACCAAGTTAAGGTGGTCAAACATACATTTTTTAATATTTTATAAAAGTTGTAATAAAAAAATCATAATTAATTATTTACTTGGAAAAAAATTACAAAAAAGTATGCATCACATCTAGACATGAGTACTCTACTTATATCTAAAATATTATAAAAAAATATTATCATTTTATTGTGGTTAGGGTGGTCAGACAGACACCTACTTCTTATTTTTCCCTGAAATTTAAGTACTACTACATTGAAATTTCAAATTTTCACCAAATAATTTTATTTTTTTAAAAAACCCTAGTAGTTTAGAAACTACATTCAATTTGCTACAGATTCTATTCTTACATATTTTTGAAATAATATAGATAACTTATTCAAATTTTTATGTCAAGTTGCCTAACTCTATTTTTTCTGATTTTTTTGCCACTTAAGGGCCTTTTTTTCTATGATGATCCTGCACATACCCTTGTTTTTTGTTGTTTCTATTTGTAGATCCTTAGTCACTATTTCAAAACATAATTTTCCCCCTTTAATCTCCTTCAAAAACATCCTCCTATCACCAATAATGTTATTGGACCACTTTTGACCTCTTCTTCCTTGGTAACTAATGGCATAACAATACATTTTCTTCCATTTTAATCCAAAGTGTAAGTATTTTTTCTTCCATTATGGATTCCCTTCTTATCAAACTAACAAGTCTTTCCTAAGAGTAAGTGACATGCATCCATAGGCATGATACTACACCACACCTAATCTTCAGAAGTGTCTATTCAAAAATTCACTAGGCATTGTGGATCAACCAAGGCTTGGTGCCCTTTTTGTAACCATGAGACCTTGTAAGGGGTAGGGTGAGATATCAATTTTAACCCAAACTTGTCTTCCATTTCAACTAAAACTAAATTATAAAATTTTCCACTATCTATTATGACCTTGCAACATTTTACACCCAACACACATATTGTCCTAAATAAACTTTTTCTTTGGACACGTTCATCTTCTCTTTTCATTGGCTTCAACAATGTCCTCTTCATCATAAATGATTCTCCTCTTTCAAGTTCATCTAGTATACTAATAATAGTGTCAAAAATGTACTCCTTTACATTTTCACACTTTTTTTGGATCCCCTCAATTAAATTAAGCTTAATTATGCCTTAGTAGGCCTTATTTTACATCTACAAGCCTAATAAATTACATTTTTTGAATGGAAAAAATGACAACAATTAATTCCAACACATAATGCTTTACCTTGAGTAATGTGTGTTCTAGGAATAGGGACCTAGAACCCATTTACTCATGGGAAAATGAGTTCTCCCTAGGCCTTCGAACCTAAATTTAAAATATTTTTTTGGTAGTATTTTATTGTTCGGGAATTCAAATTTCAATATCATCTTGTGATATTTAATTTATTGGTGAAATAGAGAAAAATAAGTGTTTGAAAAGTGAAAAAGCAAGATGAGTCAAAATAGACCTATCTTGCTTTATTTCATTAGGAATTGAGATCCACACAATGAATTGATTATAAACCCTTTGGTGAATCAAGTCAAAGTGAGAATCTTCACATTTCCTTATGAGTGAAGGACATGGATCAAGGTAAAACAACACTTTGGGGAGAAAAACTGAAAAATAGAAAATGAACACCAAAATGCAATATAACACTTGAAACAACAATATTTAACTCAATATCAAAAGAACTAGAAAATAGATTGTAGATCTAAGAAGGGTAGAAACTTGTGTAGCATTCACCCAAAGTGCATTTCACAAGCAGAGTTGAGACTTATTCACCCATGGGAGAATGGGTCCAAGTGCATGCTTTTCGTATAGCTTTTAGGAGCCTGTGATGTATATTTGAATTTTCCAATTTTCCTAGGTTTCATAGTCGAAATGTCAAAAATGACTTTAGGATCTTAATTTCTATGAGATGAAAACAATTTTGACAACTTTTGCAACTTTGACAAATTTGTAAATTTTTCACTTTGGAAGGTCTTCGAGTCTTCTTCAACCTTAATCTGCAATCACACACAAGAGAAAAATGTTTCTTTTGGGTGATACAGGTTTTCCATGGTCAAACCTCATTTTGGTAATTAAACTTTGAATTGGAATAATGCATGAAAGAGGGAATAAAGAAAGAACATAGCTATGTTACCACTCAAAAAACCATTGAATGAAACCATGATAATGGAGATCTTAGGGGGTTTGAAACTTGCATGAAATGGTTGAATTGGATGTGGATATTGACACGTGAATCTTTCTTGAAATGATGCTTTAAATGTTTGACTTGATCATAAAACCTACATCACAATGTTAGCTCCAAAAAATATGCATGATGCAAGAAGACTTTGACATGATGAATAAATCTTGAATGCTGCAATAGATCTCTGATATTTTTGCTCTTGAATTCTCTTGATTTCTCTTGAAATTTCACTTGAAATATCATAAATTTTTTGATGAAAGTCTAGGTGAAACTTAGAAAACAACCTTGTATTTATAAGTATGCATCCTTAATTTCCCAAAATTCAAACATCACAAGATTTAATTGAATCATGGATTTAGAATCATTAAAATATGACAAAAAACACAATTTAAATTTAGATCCTAAGGTTTAGGGAGTACCCAGTCACCCATGGGCGAATGGGTCCCAGGTCTGTAAACCTTGGACACACATTTCTCAATGTAAATTATTATGTTTAGGCATTAATTACTGTAAGGTTTCCCCTTCAGAAAATGTAATTTATAAGGCTTGGAAATGAATTAAAGGGCTAATTAAGGCACAATTAGCTCAAGTTAATTAAGAGGGCCCAAATAAGTGTGTAAATTTAAATGGGTGCATTTAACAATACTAAATTAAGGTATTATTAATTCCATTTTAAATAAGAGGGCCTAAATGGGTGAGAAAATGTAAATGGTTACATTTTTCTACACTACATTTTTCCCCCACTTTGGTGAGAGGATGACCTTGTGTCAAACTCACACTAAATTACACAATCAAGAGAGGTCTAATTGTACACTCATTGGAAGGATAAGATGACAAAGATTGAGGAAGGTGATAAAGCCTCCAAAATCTAAGAACTCATGGAAAAACTAACAAAGGCACAAGGAGACACATGCTTATGTTAAACATGTATATGCAAAAATGACAAGATACACAATCATACAATGTCAAAGACTCAATTAAAGAGAAAAAGAAAAAATCAAAAGGGTGGATCAAGCCTTGAGATTGTCCAACATAATCTAGAAAATTCCTTAGCTATTTTTCCAAAAAAAATTACAAGTGGAACTCACTGACTACTACATAAACAATAATTCATGCTCACACATGCTAGTGGAACTTTGTTGCTCACTAGGGGAGCCCCCAAGGGTGGAAAATGAGAGAATCTTATTAGGATCTCATACCATACCAAAGTTATACCTCTGATAATTTTAATAAGGAACCACACAATAGAAACTTCAAGCTCCATAAGGCTTAGCAAGTTGCATTATGCTAAACACTTATGAACAAACAAGGTAGCATAGGAAAGAAAAGTGTGTTATGCTTGGTGGCCATGAAAAAGGGTTGTAACTTTGAGCTTATAAGGATAGCTAGTTGTGTTACGATAAACACTTATGAAAAAAATGAAAATAGGATAAGATATGTTCGAAGGGGTTTTTCTTAGTTCATGTAAGGTCTCCTCTTAGGGAAGATCATGCCTAATGTCTCCAAGGGAGGACAAGTCTAGGATAAAAGATTCATAACTTAGGTAATGCAATGTGTAGCATCACCAATAAGAGGAAAGTTGTATGCCAAGAAAGGTCACACTCTTGGAGGAAATCAAACCCAAGGACACCACCAAGAAGAAGAAACATCACAATAAGTAAGAAGACCACACAATGAAACATAAGAAAAGTCCAAAGATATCCAAAAATGATAATTCCAATGTATGCCCTTGTAGTGTAGGAAAAATTGTCCCTTTTTCACACTTAATTTTGGAATAATTATTAATAAAATGAGCTTAATGTTCCATAATTTAGTGTTGTAATATGTTTTTCATATTCACATGAAGTTTAGGGCCCTTTTAATTAAATGGACTTAATTGTGACTTATTTTTCATAAATTGTAAGGTGTACCTTTACACTTTCACATTAATCTAGGGCTTCATTAATTAATGAGGTTAATTTTCATTAATTTTCCCCTTTAATTCAAATCCAAGCCTAATCAAATGCAAATTATGAGAGATAAAACTCGACATTCATAAATTCCATTATACAACACTTAAATTTGGAAGATGTGTGCCCTAGGTAAGTGACCTAGGATTGATTCGCCAATGTACCTAGGAACCATTTCCCAACTTAACTAGGACCCATTCATCCTATGGGTCCTCACTTAGACCTAGGAACGCCTTTTGAAATATGTTTTTGGTGCTATTTTAATGATTTAAAATCTATAATTCAATGTCATCTTGTGAAATTTGAAATCAAGATAAGTTATTATAAATATAAGGTTATTTTATCAAATTAATACTATATTTTCAAGAGCATAATTGATAGATCAATTACAAAATTCAAGATTATATTTCAAGTGTTCAAGGGTAGATTTTTTCATCATGTTTTGAAACATTCAAGATCTAAGAATCATGTCAAAGTTATGTGGAGTCATGTTTTTTTTTGGAGCTAATATGTTGATGTAGGTTTCATGATTCAATCAAGCATTCAAAGTATCATATCAAGCAAAGATTCAAAGTCAAGATCCACATCCATCGAAGTCATTTCATACAAGTTGTAGACCTCAATTACCAAAGGTTCATACATGGGTTTGGTGATTTGTGGCATTAGTTTGTTCATTCATCATTCCTCCATGCTATTTTACTTCATTTCAAGGTTTAATTACCAAATCAGGGTTTGACCAAGGAAAACCCCCATTCACTAACAAAACAAAAACATTCTCCTTTTTATGTGTATTGCAGATTTGCAATTTGAATAAATGTTGAAAATATCAAAAGTTGCAAAATTGCAAAGTTGTCAAGGTTATCACCTTTATTGCAATTTCATGAAAATTCGCCTATAGAATATTTTTTTGGCTTTCCAACCGTGAGATTCAGGAATTTGGGAGTGAAAATTTTGTAAGATGGTGTGTCCCTTGGTCTTCCTTATCTAGCACGATGCTTGGGTTTGTGACATGGTCTAATTGCCTCTTGTGGATCTTAACTGATGCTTGTATTGGGCATTGACAGGTTGACCTTTTGGTGCAACAAGGCCAACAATTGGTATCAGAGTTGGTAACAGGTTCAAACCCCTCACTTGTGCTAGGGGGGATTGTTGCAAGATGGTGTGTCCCTTGGTCTTCCTTGTCTAGCACGACGCTTGGGTTTGTGACATGGTATAACTCCCTCCTATGGATCTTAACTAAAACTTGTATCGAGAATTGACAAGTTGACCTTTTGGTACAACAACAAGGCCAATAGAAAACACATGAGTAAAGGAACCATAAACCATTTTTAAAAATACCTACATAGGACACATTCACCATAGGGTGAATGAGTCCTAGGAAAACTTTCAAAAATAGTGTTTTCTGAGAGGTACACAAGATTTTTCCTTCTTAGATCTGCCAAAAGATTTATTGTTTCTGATAGTATTAAGTTTTATTTGCAAAACCCACTTTTTAAATTTCCTATTTGAGATCATCTTGTATTTTTAATCCTTCTCCCAAAACCCTTGTTCATTTGTTTCTATCAAGTTATCTCAGGACACTTTGTGCCATAACAAGACACTCTGCAATAGTTTTTGAGATTAGTTTTAAATGTCCTCCACTCATCCAATTTATGTGAAATAAATTGTGTTTTTTATCTCTATGGTTAATTTACTCAGATCTAGTCTTACATTTCATTTTTGAGTTGATTTACTATTTTTAGTGTGTCTCCCAAAAGTGTGGTTTTGCTTAGACCCCTATCCCAACACAAAAAAAAAAGGAAATTGCAAGATTCCTGAAAGAATTTAGTCACCTAAGGGTTGAAAGTGGATTTTGACTTGAGGGATCTCATTTCCCTAATGAAATAGAAGAATAGGTAGGTTCATTCAACCTATTTTTCCCTTGCTATTTATAGTAAGTTCGGTCAAATATCCCAAATTTAGTATAAAACCCCATGTGTAGTGAACTTTACCCCATTTTTCTATGTTTCATTTTGGTGAACCTGAGTTTTGAACATTATAATTTCTAATTTTGAGTGCATTCAAGCCCTAGATCTAGGATTTTCATTATTTAATTGTATTTAGGGTTTCTAAATTTGGCATAAAGTTGTATTGCATTTTAGGTGTAAACTTCCATTTTGCATTGATTCTCAATCTGAAAATTAAAAAAAAATGCATAATATGACATTGATTTTGCATAATGTTTGCATATTAGAGTACTTTTCATCATTCACATTCAAAAATTGCATCAAAATTGCATTTCAAAAAGTTTCATATAGTTCATCATTTGTCATTAGTTTTACTAGGATTTACAGATTAAATTGTGGAAAATTTTGTTTCAGAAATACTAATCTGAGATTTGAAATAGAGAACACATGTAAACACTCAAAAATTGTATTTTTCAATTTTAAAAAACCTATAATAGGACCCATTCACCACTGGGCGGATGAGTCCTTGGAGGCCTACAAAACCCAACTTTTCTAAGCTTTTTAATGTTTTTTGCACTTCCTAGGCTTGCTGGTAACCTATAGAATCAATATAGAAAGTTTCAAAAAAAAAATTATGCATCTAGGTCAAAACATCCATTTCTATCGTCATTTTTAAATCATTCCAAAATCATTTTAGTAGAAATAAACTAAAAAAAATCATCAGATTTTTTAGAAAATTGTTTACATCTTGAAGCATTCCATCAGTTGGATAGATTACCTTTCACAATGTTAGTATCTTTCCTTCCCAAGTATGCTAAGAAAAATTTCATCAACAAGCATTTATGTCATTCCTCCAATATATTTCCTAGCTATGAGAGTCTCTTAGTGCAAGAGAGTGAAAATGTTGACACATTCCTTAATTCCACACCCCCTCATATCTATCCTATTTGTATGAATGATGTGATAAAAGAAGATGCAAGAATAAATAATCATGAAAATCATAATTGTTCTTCTTCCAATACCTCTTATACTCATGATGAAGGTATTTTTGTGTTAGGAGATACACCCATTGAGAATCATGACAATGTTAAAATCTCCTCTTCTATAAACTCTCCTACTTTGGAAGATATTATGGCACAAGAGGATGAGATCATTGACATATTTTTTAACATCACTTTACCTAGTCTTCATTCATCCCTCAATTTTAAGAATGCTTTAGAGAAAGAGTATGAATTCATGGATAAACATGGCAATCACATTTGTTCTTCTCCTAATATCTCTCCTATTTGTGAAGAAGATAGTTTGGAGTTAGAAGATACACCCATTAAGAGTCATGAGAATCTTGTTTTTCCCTCTCCTAATGCTTCTCCCACTTGGAATTTGTTGGTGTAAATAAGTATTTTACTTATTACACTTTACTTAAGCTTACTCAGGGAATGCATATCATTGTAGTTTTCACTTGTGACACCTAGTTATTTGCATGTTGCATCTAGGTTTGTGCATACATTGAGAGATATGATTTGGACACTTAGGGAAGTGTGTGTAGGAGAAATCCCACTCTTTGTGGTGTGATCTAGTTATCACCTTTTTATCTCCACTTTTCATGGCATGATAATTCCACTTTAGGTGGGTGATCCAAATTTCATGGAATTATCTATTATTTCTTTCTACCTACCTTGCACATGATTGAGACACTTGTCTCATTCATGGCCCTTCATTGTGTATAGGCGAGCCTTGTACATACTTGTAATTGAACATCTTCATGCATATTGAGCATACACTCATCATATTCTCTCATCTTCTCTCTCTCTTTTGTGCTATCTTTGGTCTCTTGATCCTATTGTTTTTTTTCATAAGTTATTACATGGTATCAGAGCAGGTGGAGGTTCTTTGCATAGCCATTATTGGGATATCTTAGTTCGTGTGAAGGTGGTCAAGAGGAAAATCTAAGGATCAACTAAATTTTGGTGCATACTAGACCAAATTTGACCTCAAATTCAGATTCAAAAGGTTGTTTCTAGTTAGGATAGGCTTTCTTTTCATCAAAATCTGACAGCGGGAGCTGTAGATCAGAAAAATCACCTATTTGGGTATTTTTTCAATTTTGTAAAATTTTTCTATAGTTCTACAAAAAATTTGTTAAAAAAAGGATCAGTTGAAATTTTTTGAATTTTTTTTTTAAATTTCAATTTGTATGATTAAATTCATTGTAGAATTTTTATTGAAAAAAAAAAAAAGACTTTGTATTTCTATTTTTTTATTTTTATAAATCAAAAATAAAAAAGAAATATAAAGCGATTGTATAGTCATTGCAGAGTATGCAGGTACTCTTCCATGTAGGCATGTCATAGACACTCTTAGGAATTTCCAAGTGCCATCCCACTATTCACTATGTGTGAGCCCCTGGCGGGTACCCTTAGCCCACATGGGAACCTCTCAAAGTAAGCGGCGGTCATTTGAAAGAAAAACCAACGTTCAAAAAGAAAATTCTGATAGCCCCTAATAAATTTAGCAGCACTTTTCAAATCGGCATACAAATAGCGCTCCACATGAAAAGAAGTAACTGGCACAGAGAAACTAGTGTCAAAAATTTTAGATTCCTCCATAGATTCAAAATTGCCAGCGCAAATAGAATATTTTGGCAAGAAGTTATTTTTGGCATGACGGGCAAACAACCGTCAATTTTATGCCCTTGAATACAGAATATTCCAGTAGGGGAGGTATATTCTCAGTGATAGGCATTTAACTGTCAAATTTAATCGATTGTATCACTAACATCATCCACATTCCAACATGACTTCAACAACCCTTAAGGAATTTTGGACCCCCTTTCCGTTGAAGGTTTTCATTTTTCAGTCCAACTTCTAAGGCCCATACCTTTCCTATTTTAACTCCTTTTTCTGAGCAATTTTTTTTTATTTGGGCTAATTTTTTGTCTACTTTGTAGCTATGTAGTTGGTTTCTAATTATGGTGGACAAATTTACCAGAATTTTTAGTTTTTCAACACTGTACCTATCCAATCCTCATTTCTACAACTTCTGGGGCTTCATACAGACACATACGAACTCCTTTTTAGGTGTCATTTTTTCTGAAAGTGCATGATTTTTTGTCTACTTGAATATGATATTTTTTGAAGTGATCTTGAGTGGATTTTGTACTTTCAAAATATGGTCTTTTTTGGCCTATTTGGCACTTGTATTACATAGATATGAATTTAGGTCTTTGCTTCATTGTTCTAGTCTGTTCTCAGCCTATTGTGGCAAGTTGTAAATCAAAAATCATAAGTCCACTTATGCAAGTTGCAAGTGGCCTATTGTACACGCACTAAATTAAAAATTTCCAAAATAATCTTTTTGGGGGAGGTACTTTGATTGAGAGAATTTGGGGGGGTGTCTCTTGTGTGATTGTGCCTATCTTCTCTCTTTTGCTCTTGCATTCCATCATGGGTTCATCTAAATTTTGACTTAACTATACATAATTATGCTACATGGAAAGTATGTGCATGGAGTAAACTAATGGAAAAGGGCACTCTTTCATGGCAACAACAGGTTCATCACAATAGTGGATTCTTGATTCAGGGGCTACTCAACATATGTGTTCTTCAAAGGGTAAATTTTCCTCCTTGGAGTCTTGTTTAGTGCCTCACATCTTCATTGGTGATAATACACAATTGTAAGTTGAGGGGAAAGGTGCAATTGAGATGGGTGATGGGACATTTGAAGATGTGCTTTATGTTCCAAACTTGAGCACCAATCTTCTCTCCATCTACCAAATCACACATCCTGGAGATGGTAAGAAATTTGAATTCACTCTTGACATAGTTGTGGTAAAGGAACTTGCGAATGATGCTTTGGTTGCAATGGGCTACTCAACATATGTGTTCTTCAAAGGGGCAATTTTCCTCCTTGGAGTCCTCTTCAGTGCCTTACATCTTCATTGGTGATAATACACAAGAGTAAGTTGAGGGGAAAGGTGCAATTGAGATGGGTGATGGGACATTTGAAGATGTGCTCTATGTTCCAAACTTGAGCACCAATCTTCTCTCCATCTACCAAATCACACATCATGGAGACGGTAAGAAAGTTGAATTCACTCCTGACACAGTTGTGGTAAAGGAACTTGCAAATGATGCTTTGGTTGCAATGGGTCAAGCTAATCAGAATGCAAGGCTTTACTCATTCTCCTTTTGTGTACCTTGTGCTCCTTCTACAACATTGATTACTCATTCAAACTCATAGAGTAAAATATGGCATGAGTGGTTTGGTCATCTCAACTACCACTATCTACAACAGCTTCACACCAAGGACATGGTAAAAGGGCTTCCTCAACTCAATTTTTTTGGGGGTGTATGTTTAGGATGTTCCATGGGAAAGAATCCCAAAGAGAATTTTGATAGAGGGAACTCTTGGAGAGCCTTGGATCTTCTTCAACTTGTTCATAGTGATGTAGTGGGCCCTTTTCTAGTGAAATCCTTTGGCAAAGCTTGTTATGTCCTCACTTTTATTGATGATCTTTCACGACACACTTTAGTCTACTTCCTTTGTCACAAAAGTGAAGTATTTGATAAGTTTCTCAACTTCAAAGCACATGCTGAGAAGCAATCCGGGAAGCAAGTCAAGAAATTTCTTATAGACAATAATAGAGAGTATGTGAACAATAGACTTGAGGAATTTTGCACACTTGAGGGAATTGACTTACAACATTTTTTTACCTACACACCCCAGCAGAATGGTGTGGGAGAAAGGAAAAATAGAACCCTCAAGGAAATTGAAATTTGCATGATACATGTCAAGTCTCTTAGTCCAGCTTTTTGGGTAGAAGCAATCAGTTGTGCCACCTACATCCAAAATTAGGTTCCTCATAAAGCTTTGAAGGGTATCACTCCTTTTCAAGCTTGGTTTGCTAGGAAACCTATTGTGAAACACTTCAGAGTGTTCAGGAGTCCAACATTTGCTTGTATTCCTTCATAGAAACATAGGGCATTAGAGCCATAGAGCAAGCCTTGTATCTTTGTGGGATATGCAGATGGTGTTAAGGCATATAGACTAATGGATCCTAAGACTCATGATATTTTCTTTGAGAGGAGTATACATGTTAAGGAAAGCTCACCTAGCTTTGATTCTTCTAATCCTTCTTCCTCCATAGTTGACAACAATGATAGCGATTCAAATGGTGATGGCTCTCCTTCCTCACTGACTTGCAAGGTTACACCTTCGTAGGGTCCACTTCTAGTTGAGGAGCCTCGTCCTTCTACCCTTACTAGACCTCGTTGGCCTTGTCAGACTCTTGAGGAAACAAGTTCACTTATTGGGGATCCTTTGGATACTTGAAGGACTAGGTCACAGCATGAGCATGAGCCTCTTCCACATGGTTTCATTGCATCAGCTTCAGATTCACAATCCTTTAAGGAATCCTATGGGGTTCCTAAATGGGATATAGCTATGGAGGAAGAGTATAGTTCATTGATGAGGAACAACACTTGGGAGTTAGTCCCTCTCCCTAAGGGGAGAAAGATGGTTTGATGCAAGTGGATCTATCGGACCAAATATGCAGCAGATAGGAGTGTTGATAAGTATAAGGCACATATTGTTGCAAAGGATTTCTCACAAGTTATAGGAGTTGAATAGACTAAGACCTTTGCACTTTTTGCAAAGATGACTTCCATTCACCTGACACTTGACATCGCTGCTTCACATGGTTGGGCAGTACATCAGATGGATGTTAAGAGTGATTTTCTACATGGGGATCTTGATGAGGAGATCTATATGGACCAGCCATAGGGTTTCATCCAAGATACTTCATTGGTTTGTAATTTGAGGAAGTCCTTCTATGGCCTTAATTAGGTCCCTCAGGCTTGGTATGCTAGGATGGATTCCTTCCTTCTCTCCACATGATTCACCAAGTGTCATTCAAATCAAAATGTCTACATCTTGAGGTTGGATGATGCACATTTGATACTTGTGCTCTATGTTGATGACTTGATCATTACATGGAGCACCTCATCCATCATTGGCAGTGTCAAAACTGCTTTGCAGGATAGATTTTCCATGATCGACTTGGGCCTTCTTCACAAATTTCTTGGAATTGAGATTCAGTGGTCTTCATCTGGGATTACATTGTCATAGCCCAAGTATTCTCTTGATCTTATTTCATGGTTCCGCATGACTGATTGTAAGCCTGATTTTACTCCATTTCTTTTAGGAGTCAAGCTTGAGGCTAAGTGCTTCACTCCACTTTTTAATGGCACTTTGTATCATCAGTTTGTTGGAAGTCTCATCTTTTTTACTCATACACGCCCTGACATCTCTTATGTGGTCTCTATGGTCTCCCGCTTTATGCAAAAACCACATGAGCTTCATTGGAATGCTGCCAAATGCATCTTGCACTACATCCAGGGTACTCATCAACATGGGACTCATTATACAACAGGTGCATAGCTTGACTTAGTAGGATATACTGACTCAGATTGGGCTGGTGATTCTGTTGATTGCAAGTCCACTTCTAGCTACAACTTCCATTTTGGATCAGGACCTATTTCATGGAAAAGCAAGAAGTAGCATGCCATTACTCTTTCATCGACAGAGGTTGAGGATAGGGGAGTTGTTACTACCACCACTAAGGCCATTTGGCTTCAATACATTCTTTCTAAGTTTGGTTTTTCCATTCCATTTTTTATAGTCATTCGGTGCGACAATCATAGTGCTATTGTGATCTCTAGGAATCCAATCCAACATCAGAGGACCAAACACATTTAGATTCATATGCACTTCATCAGGGAGCTAATTTAGGATCAGTTCATTCACTTATGATATTTTCCAATAGCAGAGCAAGTTGCTGACATATTCACCAAACCATTTATTGAGAGTAAGTACCATCAATTGCGAGCTCTCTTGGGGGTGAGGGATGTGTCGGTGGGAGTCACTTGATTTTTTATTCTCTTTCATGGGGGTAACTTTTTCCTCATATTGGGGTTTTTTTCCCTTCTCCATTTGTACATTCATTTGTTTTCTTCTCTCTTTTGAGGAAGAGTTTTTCCCATGAGGTTTTCTCCCTTTCCTTGTTTGTGAGAAATTGCATTGCATTTGTACATGGGTACCTAACATGGCCCAGTTGTCGGGACCCATCTTGCATCATATCTTACATGGTTAGCTTGATTCTCCATTCCCCTAGTTGCACTTAAGGGGGGGTGTTGGTGTAAATAAGTATTTTACTTATTACACTTTACTTAAGCTTACTTAGGGAATGGATATCATTATAGTTTGCACTTGTGACACCTAGTTATTTGCATCTTGCATCTAGGTTTGTGCATATATTGAGAGATATGATTTGGACACTTAGGAAAGTGTGTGTAGGAGAAATCCCATGCTTTGTGGTGTGATCTAGTTATCACCTTTTTATCTCCACTTTTTGTGGCATGATAATTCCACTTTAGGTGGGTGATCCACCTTTCATGGAATTATCTATTATTTATTTCTACCTACTCTACACATGGTTGTGCCACTTGTTTCATTCATGTCCCTTCATTGTGTCCTAGCTTTCCTTTATAAGAAATCCTTGTACATACTTGTAATTTAACATCTTCATGCATATTGAGAATACAATCATCATATTCTCTCATCTTCTTTCTCTCTTTTTGTGCTATTTTTGGTCTCTTGATCCTATTTTTTCTTTTTATAAGTTCTTATAGAAACATCTAATTGAAAAAAAGGATTTGATCAATGCTAGTTATATTCTCTTGATGCCTCCCCTATTTGTGATGAAGTTACTTTACAAAATATAACCATGGAATATGATGAACATATAGTTTGTAGATCTCCTAAAAGCTCCTCTACTAGGGTAGATATCATGGTGCAAGAAAATGATAGAATTGATGCATGTCTTTTAAATAATATTAATGTGGATTCCTTAGATGAAGATGATAAAGTGACATTAGACTCCCCTTCACTAAGAGATCATGAAAATAAGGATAATTTTGGTGAGGTTATGAACATTAGAACTCCCTCAAGTCCTCTAATTATTAGACCTCCTACAAACCTTTTAATTATTGCACCACCTAAGACTAAACTCATCATTTATCCACCCTCACAACAACCACAAGCTCAAAATAAACATGTGGTTATCTTAGAACCACCTACAAGGTAACTTGATAATGATAATGTTTCACAACAACAGAGTTACAATATCATTGCTCATACATATATTGCCTAGTGCTCCTTGTTTTCCTTTACAAAGTTGAAAGGATTATGATCTTGTTGAACAACTTAAAAATATTCCTACTAAGATATCGTTATGGGGGTATGTGCAGGATCATGATGGACCAAAAAGTGGTGATATGATTGGTATGTGTAGGGTATGTGGCTGATGACTTTTTTTTACCCAAAATTGATGAAACAAAAAGGTTTTTTAAAGGTGATTCTTAGCTTTCCACCAATATGAATTATGCTTTACTTTGAATTTAATAAATAATTATTATTCATTTTCTATTTGAATTACAAATAATGTCCTAATTGATAGGCTGATTGAAAAACATCTATAGCTTTCAAATGGTATCACATTTTTTCAATCCAAAACATGCATCACATTCTATGCTTTGCATACTATAAGATTAAAAAAAATGAATTTCATGAAGTTTTGACCAAGTTAAGCTGTTCAGACATACAAGTTTTTATATTTTTTAAAAGTTGTAATAAAGAATTCATAATTAATTATTTACTTAGAAAAAAATTACAAAAAAATATGTATCACATTGGGACATGATTCCTCTACTTATATCTAAAATCTTATAAAAAAATATTATCATATTATTGTGGTTAGGGTGGTCAAACAAACACCTACTTATTTTTTCCCTGAAATTTAAGTACTACTGCATTGAAATTTCAAATTTTCCTGAAATAGATTTTTTGATTTTTTTAAATAAACCTAGTAGTTTAGAAACTAAATTCAATTTGCTACAGATTCTATTCTTACATATTTTTTAAATAATATAGATAACTTATTCAAATTTTTACGTAAAGTTGCCTAACTCTGATTTTTTTGAAATTTTCACTACTTAAGGGCTAGTTTTTTCCATGATGATCCTACACATACCCATGGTATCTTATTCAAGCCTCCCCTCATTATCATAACATGATTCAAAGTGATTTTCAACAAACTATGGTTCCCCCTAGTGCAAATCCAAGTGATATAGTAGCCCTAATTCAAGGAATGAATGCTAACATTAGTTTCCACCAAAATGAGCTACCTCCATTGGAACTGCAAAAACAAAATGATGCCCTAATGATATTGGATACTATCAGTATTAATGGTATCAAAAATCACGTTAAGATAACCCTTATTTACAATGGATTAGCCCTTAATGTGTGTATCATAAACCTTTTTTGATAAGATTGAAGTAGAAGAAAGCCAAATACATCCATATTCTTTATCCATTCGTAGGTTTGATATTATAGGAAAACAACCACTTGGTGTGATAACATAACCCATTACAAATTTGAAAAGGTTACATTATAAACTCTAGTCCATGTTATGCTTCATGATATTTCATATAATCTTCTTTTAGGAAGGCCATAGATTCATGCAATGAATGGGGTTCCTTCTAATCTTCATCATAAAATGAAGTACATCTACAATAACAAAGTGTATAAAATCAAAGCCAACCCTGAACCAAAAAGTTGTTTGAACATTGAGAAAGGAAAGGAAAATACTTTGAAAACATTGACACCAACTACACAAGTGGAACCTATGCAATAGAAATTTGAAGAAAAGTATATTGAGGAAGTCACAAAGTTACTGGAAGATGATTAGGGTTCCTTAGATTTCACATCTACATTCATGGGAAAATACAAAATCATAACAAAAGAGTCTAAAAAGGGAAAATAAAAAGTGGTAATGTCAACACAAAATTTTAAAGCATCCACTTCAACCACTTTAGGAGATGAAACAAATTATACAACACACTTTCATGAGGTTGATTATGAAAAACCACCGAATCTGAAAGAAATGAAAGAGCTTTATGGAATAAGTTATGAACTTATAAAAAAATTTGGGTATAGTAGAAAAGGATGTGGTGCTAGAGAACAAGGTATATGTATCCCTATAGAGCCTAATACACAACAAATGACTAGTGGTTTTGGTTAGTTTCCCTTGAAAGAAACAAACAAACCTACACTCAATATCGACACTCTTATAAAGGATTCTTCTAGGCCAACTTTAACATTAGTGTATCCTAGACTAATAAAAACTAGTGGTCTTGGTCATTATTGTGCCATAGAAAAATGGCCCCTTGTCATTTTCATGGCCTTTTAGATCTTGTTTCATGGTATTAGATATATTTTTCTTTGATTTTATGTTGTGACATGGTTTGAAAATGCGTATTTAAGTACTAAAATTCAAATAATGATGTCTTGTGAAGGTGTTGTGAAGTGTTGTAAGACATTTCAACATTCTTCTAGACTCTATTTATTGCAATTCACCTAAAAATAACATTTTTATTCATTATCAAGTCTTATTTTGAAGTGTTGTTAAGTCTTGTAACAAGATTTCACACTTTTCTAGGCACATCTTCACTATTTATCCCTTTTGCATGCTTTATTTGACCCCTTTATGCCATCATATGAATTAATTAAGTGTATTTTTTAATATTATCCCGACAAACAACATTAAATACAACATATTTCCTGACACATATTTTTAGGTCCTAGGTGGGACCTTTGCCATGGGTGGCAAATGAGTCCCCCTTGGCTCCAAATTCAATTTTTTTAAATTTTACTTTCGGGTTTTTATTTAAAAACACTTGATGTCAGCCAATGATGAGGTATGAATGGTTAACTAAGGCACATGTGTGTATAAATATGTGATTTTCACCTCAATTTAGATCCCCCCATATCCTCCTACAATTCTCCAACATTCATACATCATATTCAAGCATTCAAGAATTCTACATCTTATCAAGCAATATTCAAGCACTTTGGAGCATCCATTGACATTACTTTAGATTTACATTATCAAGAGTTTGGTAAGTTGATAGCTATTGCATGTTATTAGTTTATCATTCTCTTTCCTTTCATTGTTTCATTAAGGGTTTGATTACCAAAAGTGGGGTTTGACCAAGGCCAACCCCTATTTGCTAACCCTCAACCATTTTTCCCCTATTGCATGTGTATTTGTAGACCTAGGTATGTAGATTTAACAAGCTTTTTGGTGTTGAAGATTGGTTTATAGGTCAACTAGGTGCTTCAAGTCGACCCAGGTCTATTTCAAGCTTGGAGAAGGTTTCTTGTCTGTTTCCTGCAGAATTGGCTTCGACAACCCAACATTCAGTGATTTCCAGATCTGGTGTTGCAGAGTTGTCTCCTGATTTTTCAAAAATTTGGGAAAGGAATGATTCACCACTAGTGACACATTAGTCCCACCTTAGAACTGAAAGATTTCGGATCCCGATAGACAAAAACTTGTTTCCGACATTTTTCACTAGGAGGAGGACTAATTCACCACCCTGTGCAAATGAGTCCCACTGTGAAAAATCATTGATTTCAACCAGCATCCATAAAATTATAGATTCATCAAACATTTCCTAGGTGCACTCTATTTCATCCCATTTCTTTTTGTTTTGCATTATTTCTTCATTTAGTTCATTGTTTGCATATCACATTGTGTTTTCAAACATAGCTTAAATCTCACTTTTTGCATTCATATTTAGTCATTTAGATCATTCAATTGCATTTAGTTTACATCATTTATCTTAGAAAACATTGCACATAACATAATTTGAATGAACTAGTTAGCATTTTTGGCCCTACCCCTCTCCTTTTAGGTGAAAAACCCTAGAAGAGTTAGAGAAGTCCTAGAGAGACAAAAAAAAATGATTCAATTATCCTTCAAAAGAAATGAAAGAAATAGAGAAATCTTTACTTAATATCAATTTCATCATGCAAAACACTAAGGATTGGAGTTCGTTAGATTTTAAACCTTCCTTTAATGAAGAGTACAAAATCTCACAATCTAAAGAGTCTTGTGTAATTATGACACCTTGTACTAAGCAAGAGATATCTTTGTTGCACAATAAAGGAACATCTTTTACTATTGATCAAGAAAGTATCTTGTTTAGACTCTTCCAAGATAGTTTGATACCTCTCCCTCCAAGAACAAGAATGTAATTTTACAAAAGGAGTTCATTTTTGTGCATATCATAGAGTTAATGGTCATTCTACTAATGAATGTAAGGCTTTGGGTGATAATGTTCAACATCTTAAGGATTTTGGTGCTTTTCCTTGCAATGAAGCACCTAGTTCCTCTAATTAATATTGATTTTCATTCTATTATGTTTCTCATCAATCATCTTGACTCATCCCTATCTTGCACTAAGCGAGGGCAAGGGGTTAGGTAGCCTTGTCCTCATATGGAACTTGTCATTGTCTCTTTTGGCTAGTTGACCACTTTCAATGTATATATATATATATATATAAGAGCAAGCTTGGGATGTGGACGACATACCTTAAGTTGGCTCGCATGTGACGTACTATGTTATCTTTAATACTACATTTTGGGGGAAAATCCTTATTCATGATTTAGTTTCATTTGGGAACATATGACTTGGCATAGGGGTATGTGTAGGATCATGATGGGCCAAAAAGTGGTGATATGATGGGTATGTGTAGAGTATGTGGATAATGACCTTTTTTTTACCCAAAATTGATGAAATGGAAAGGGTTTTTAAAGGAGATTCTCAGCTTTCCACCAATATAAATTATGCTTCACTTTGAATTTAATATATATATATATATATATTTAAGCAAAAGTGACAAGCCACTATATTATATTATATATATAAATAGATTATTACAAAATCTAGTTCTAAGGAACATACCGATAGGAAAGAACCAGTAAGAAAACCTCTGATTATAGCTCAAAAGGTGTCAAAAATACATGATTGTAAAATTCAATTTTGAGTTTAAGCCTAGTATGCTAATGATTCAAAATTTAGTATATAATTATCAAAGCCCACAAAATATTTCATACCTTTACAAATTGCATAATGAACCCTTTAATTTCTGATAAAAACCCACAAAATTCTAATATTGCAAAACCCCACAAAACACAAACTTTACATTTTCCTTGAATCCCCATTGAATGAATTTTCATCTTGCACTTTGAAACCTTCTACCACCTGAAGTCCTCTTTCAAAACACCTTCTTCCACCAGTAGCTACTGAAGGAAATTTCCTACGTGAGACCATTGTGGAGTTGACTATGTTGGCATTCATCTAAACTTTGCTTGTTGACTACTGGTTTAGTGTCGTATGAGTATAGTCTAGACCACAAATAGGTGAATTGACTCTCAATTGCAAGTCCAGTTGCACATCATTGTTTGGTGGTTGTCCAGAACATGCACATAGAGATAGGCCAATGCATAATATTTTTCTTTTATATCTAACTCCATGATAGAGAAGATGAAGCATCGGTTCTTCCTTATAGCATGCAGTAAAATGTTCTCATTTTTGTATTGCAATGCTAGCTTGAGAGCATCAAAAATTTCTTCAAAACCTAGCCATCTTTGAAAATTGATGAACTTTCTTGCTATTTCCTCAATTTCACTCCAAGATTGAAATAAATCAAGTGCATTTGATAAGAAAATTGATATCACCTATGAGGGAAAGATGATGCGACGAGCCCTCAAAATGGTAACCTCGACTCCCAAGATTATTTGAATGCTTTCTTCAACCCTATCATTGTCCTTTTTGAACATCGTTTTGAAGATATCATGGGTTATAAATCCCTTAATCAGTCTTTCCCATGACTTTAATAGCAATGATACCCTGAGGTTCCAAGGGTGAAGAGCCATTTGATTGCATTGGAAGAACCGACTATGACACCTAGCTTTTAGAAAAACACAACGCTTTAACCAGACTTTGTGAGGAAAACTTCATTTGTGCAAAAGAAATGTTTTAGATGCCTTTTTAATATTTTCTTTTTCTGATGACATAAGATTATTTCATGATGAAGAGGAGTGCAAAGGATGTGATAATTAAATTTGATCTATTACCCATTAATAGTGGCTCGTGTAAACAAAATCCAAGAAATTCTAAGAAATTCAATGGCTATCTCTACACTACCAGTCATGATTATTACGTACCTATAGCACAAAAATAAAATTAGGTGACTTGTCTGAATGAAAGAATTGGAATATTTGATTAACACCAAAATCTTCAGGTGAGATGAGTGAAATGAGGCTGACACAAATTGTCCTTTGAAACTGATGGGAGTACTGTTGAAAATTTCAAGACCATCATTATTCCATTCGGCTTGAATACACATGTTTTCAAACCAACTCAACAATGTCTTCCCATTCATTTCCCATGGTGAAATTTTTTGCTGACAGCAATAGGAAATGTGCAACACCTATATATTTCTCTTGTATCTAAGACTACAGATTAAGGACTTTTGATAACCCTACTCTTTTCTTGATAGTATTCTATCTAACCAAGATCTTTGATTTAAAACCATTACTTGACAAAAGGAACAATATAGGCTTGAATTATACACCCTTGCCATCTTGATTTATAAGTTCAATTAACTGTGGGAAGAAATTTAATTCACTTAAATCAATAATAGCCCTAATCTCTTTTTTTTCACTCCCTAAGCCTACAAGAAAGTCTACTACTATGTTCCCTTCCCTATAGGTGTGAGAGATTATTGAAGCTTCAAACTCATCTACTAATGCCCATGATTTATGCAATATGTAGCTTAAGTTCCAATTATGGATTTTCCTTTGTCTACAAGCATTGATAATTATCAATGAATCCCCTTCTATGTGAAGATTTGAGAACCCCATTTGAATTGTTGTTTCCAAACCCAATAACAATGCTTGAGCTTCTGCACTATTGTTTGTGTCTTCTTCTAAATGAAAAGAGGAGGCTACCAAGACTATTCCTGATGAATTTCTAATACAAATTCTTGCTCCTGAACTACCTGAAGTTCCTTTAGATGCCCCATAGAAGTTTAATTTTACATAATCTTTCAAAGGTGGAGACCATTTTAAAGATGTTCTATCAACCTTCAGGGTACTATTTTTTATTTGGCTGCCATCAAATGTTAATTTTATATCTTTCCAATTCTTTAAGATAGAACTATCCCAACTTGTGAATAATGAGTTAATTAACTTCTCCTTCTAAACACATGAATTAACACCTTCTGATATTTCATTTTAAATTTTCAATGTGATCAACTCAACTGGAGATTTTGTTTTCTTGAAAATTCTCATGTTTCTTTCCCACCAGAGGTTCCAAATAACAAGCACTGGGACAATATACCATATACATGAAAAAAATGATGATTGGTATAACAATGGCCAACTTTGGAATAGATCCCAAATTATGTTTTCCAGGGGATTAGAGAGTTCTAACTTGTTCTTAATAAAATTCCAACATAAATTAGCAAAGCTACACTGCAAAAATAGGCGATCCACTATTTTAAACACTACTTCACATAGAGGGCACTTGAAAGGATCTGCAATCTTCAGCTTGGCTAGATGATCACTTGTTAGAATTTTCTTCTATATAGCAAGCCATGCAAAACTTCTTGCTTTTGGCAGGACTTTATTGTTCCAACAAAAATAAAAGGCATGTTGGGGTTGCGAGCTATATTTAGATTGGGCTAGGACTACATATCCTTCTTTGATAGAGTATGATCCTACTTTTGATGCTGCCCATATTATTTTATTAGGTTTGTTAGATAAATAGACTATTCTTTCCTTCATAACCTTAATGTAAAGATCAGATTGTTGTGCATTCAAAAGATTGCTTGATGGACTTTTCCACACTACTTTCCCCATTATAGAACTTGAAGACTGCACATAATCTAAAAAAATTCACCCCAAGCTTGAGATAGAATTGCTCTTACCTCATGCAAATCCCGATTCTCTGACAATGGAGGCTTTCCATTCCATGAATCCACCCAAAACTTTACATTTTATCCATTATTTATCTCCCAATATGAGTAATGGGTGATGAGACTCCTGTTGTTTAAAATGAAATTCCAAATAGTAGACCCTTTTGGAGGGTCTGCCACTGTGAAAATTCTTATTGGGTTTTCATTGTCCAAATATTTGGTTTGCAAAATTTTAGACCATTTAGCCTCAGGATTTGAACACATTTTCTAGACAAGATTGACCCCAAATGCTTTGGTTTTCCAAGAAATATTTTGAATTTCTGCCCCTCCTTGCTTCTTTCCTTTTGCCAAACCCTTAAGAGACATCAGAGGCACTTTTTTCCACTCATCAATATTACCTTTCCAAAGAAAATATCTTATTATCTTTTCTATTTCAAAGAGTACAGAAGCAGGAACTTTAAGGACAACCAGGAAGTAGTTGGGAACTGATGCTAGAACTGATTTGATTAACAAAATTATTCCTGACAAGGACAACCACCTAACTTTCCAAATTAAGATTCTTGATTAGAGTCTGTTAATTACCTTATCCTAGTAGAAATCTTTATTTGATTCTTTCAAAAAGGTAATCACCAAGTAAGTACAAGGTAATGTTGCTTCTTGAAAGCCTAATATTCTCTCTATTTTCTTTCTAAGATCATCAGGAGTGTTTAAGATATAAATCTTTGACTTTGCTACATTTATCTTTTGACCAAAAACTAATGAGCACTTGTCAAGGACCTCTTTAACTTGTTTGGCTTCCAATAGAGATGACTTGTTAAATAGAAGAGTGTCATCAAGAAAGAGAGAGTGCGTGACTGATATACTTGAGTTTTCAACCAGCACACCTTTTCATAGATGTTGATTATGCTTTAACAAAATGAATCTACTTAAAGCTTCTACCATAATTATAAAAAGAAAAGGAGAAATTAGATTGCCTTTCCTAACACCTTGTGTGGAGCTAAAGAATCCTATTGGGCTCCCATTTATGATTACTAAAAACTTGGCCCCAAATAAACAAGACATTATCCATCTACGCCAATGCGAGGAAAACCCAAACTTTTCCAAGACTTGATTGAGGAATTTCCAATTTACCTTATCATAGGCTTTCATCATGTTTAACTTGACAATGAAGGAAGGAACCTTTGACAATTTTATTGAGTGTAATAATTCATGTGCAACTATCATGCCTTCATGTGTTTCTCTACTAGGGACAAAGCCACCTTACTTCTAAGATATAATCTTTCGAATGATTGGTTGTAATCTCAAGTAAATCACTTTTGTGAAGATTTTGTAAACCATATTACATAATGAAATGGACCTAAACTCAACAAATTTTTTTGGCTCTAAGACCTTTTGGAAAAATTCCAATATTGGTTACATTGAACTGCTTGAAGATAGTTCCAGTTCTTCTTGACTCTTCTAATGCCCATAAAAGTTCAAAGCATAAAAAATCCCTACATTTTTGAAAAAATAGTGCGGTAAATCCATCTGGACTAGGTGCCTTATCTAGAGAAAAATAAAAAAAACTACATATTTGAGTTCCTCCAATGTGAAATGTCTCATAAGCATGATATTATCTTCATTAGTGATAAGATGTTGTATTGTGCCCAATAGTTCATTTTCATCATTAATTGTATTGACATCTATGTTCTGCAGGGTTGAAAGAAGCTCTTTGAAGAACTTAATTCCTTCATTTTTTATATCATCCTCCTTAGTGAGCTGGTTGCCTGTGGCCATTTCCTAAATTTTTTGAATTGATTTAACTGCCTTTTTGATTTGTGCTGAAGCATGAAAGAATTTTTAATATCGATCACCCCCTTTTAACCACAAATCTCAAGACTTTTGCCTCCAATAGATTTCTTCTCATGAATATAATTCCTCCCATTTTTCCTATAAAATCTTTTGTTTATCATAGAGGGAAGCATCCAAACCATTTTGAATTATAATTTCATGAACTGTTGTTAACTCTTTAAACACTAAATCTTTCTACTAAAAAATATTTCTAAAAACATCCTTATTCCAGATTTTGATTTGTTGTTTTACATAAATCAATTTCCAATGAAACTGAAACATCTTAGTCCCTTCAAGGTCATATGGAGCATTGACCCACCACTACTTCAAAAGATCTAGGAATTGAGGATGTCTAAACTAGATACTTTCAAATTTAAAGGAAGATTTTACTCTTGGAATAGTAATGTTAGATATGTCCAGCCATATTGCATAATGATCTGATCCGGGATATGGTAATATTTTTTTTTTTAGATTGTGTGATGAGGTGAACCAATTTGGAGACACCAAGAACCTATCAAGCCTTTCTACTATTTGTAGGAAACCTCTTCTCTTATTGGTCCAAGTAAATTTTCATGTTGCTGGTTGAATATCCCTCAACGCATTAGATGTTATGAAGAAACTAAAATCTGACATCACTCTTTGTGGAGGACTTATTCCACCACTTTTTTTTCTTGTAAAGAGGTAATTGCATTAAAGTCCCCTTCTATAATGAATTTTCCACTAGGAATTAAGCTTATTTTCCTTGTTATTTCATCCCACAGGATTTTCATATCTATCATATAAGTGGGGCCATAAACATTTACTAGCCAAAAGTGCAAGTCGAACTTTATCACTTCTACAAGCTAGCAGGAATTCTCATTCTTGTACAATTTGACAGTGACAATGATTAATGGGCTGATTGAAAAACATCTATAGCTTTCAAACGGTATCAAATTTTTTGAATCTAAAACACCCATCGTATTATATGCTTCACATACTATAAGATTAAGAAAAATGATTTTCATGAAGTTTTCACCAAGTTAAGGTGGTCAAACATATGAGTTTTTATATTTTTTTAAAAGTTGTAATAAAAAATTCATAATTAATTATTTACTTGGAAAAAAATGAAAAAAAGATATGCATCACATCGAGACATGAGTCCTCTACTTATATCTAAAATCTTATGAAAAAATATTATCATTTTATTGTGGTTAGGGTGGTCAGACAGACACCTTATTTTTTCGCTGAAATTTAAATACTACTACATTGAAATTTCAAATTTTCACCAAATAGATTTCTTTTTTAAATAAACCTAGTAGTTTAAAAACTACATTCAATTTTCTACAGATTCTATTCTTACATATTTTTGAAATCATATAGATAAATTATTCAAATTTTTACATCAAGTTTCCTAGCTCTTATTTTTCTAATTTTTTGCCACTTAAGGGCCTATTTTTTCCATGATGATCCTGCACATACCCATAGGTCTTTCCTAATATGTCTGCATGTCTTCTTCTACTTTAAAGTGGATTTCTCATAGAAATAGTGTTACCAATCACTTCAAAGTGGGGGCATACATCAACACTCATGTTCCACTCTGTGATTTTGTTATTTTTTGTGATGTGTCCTTTTCTTGGTGGTGTCATTGGGTTTGATTTCCTTAAAGAGTGTGATATCTCTTTGATTTTTCCTCTCTTGGAGACATTAGGCATGATGTCCCCTAAGAAGATACCTTACACAATCTAAGCAAAGACCCCTTTGAACAAAAACCTTTACTTGCATGTTGTTCATAAGCTCAAAGTTTGGTTTCGTGGCGCCCTATTGAAGTTATCAGAGGGATAGCTTTGGTATGGTTAGTATGATGATAATCCAACATAGAGGCATTATTTTCTCATTGTACAATGAGAAGCATAAATGAGGGCATGAATTTCTCATTAAGCCACTTTTATGGGGGCTCACCAAGTGGACGGTCTAAGATTCCATTAGCCCAAAGTGAGCGTGTGTTTTCATTCTCATTATTTATTTTTTTATTTATTTTTCTTTCTTTTTGTATTTTACATTGAATGTTTGTATATCTTGTCTTGTTGCTCCATATCATACACCTTGTGTGTGTCCCTTTGTGCTTATGTTGGTTTGGCATAATATCTTGGATCTTAGGGGCTTGGCCACCCCCTTGATCTTTCCATCCTATACCATCCACATTGGTGCATTTGGACCCCTCTTTAATTTATACTTTAGTGTGAGTTTAATGTGGTTCCTCCTCTCACTAAAGTAGGGGCTAAATTTACTGTAGGAAAAGTATCCATTTTTCACACTTAATTTGGGAATAATTAATAATAAAATGACCATAATGTTTCCTTAATTTAGTTTTGTAATATGTTTTTCATATTCACATTAAGTTTAGGGCCCTTTCAATTAAATGGACTTAATTGTGCCTTATTTTTGATGTTGTAAGGTGTACCTTTACACTTTCACATTAATCTAGGGCTTCATTAATTAATTGAGGATAATTAGCCCCTTTAATTCAAATCCAAGCCTAATCAAATACAAATTTTGAGAAATAAAACCAAACATTCATAAATTACATTACACAACACTTAACTTTAGAAGATGTGTGTTCTAGGTAAGTGACCTAAGAACCATTCACCATAGGGAGAATGGATCCTCACTTAGACCTATGACCCTATTTTTACATAATGTTTAACCTTGAGTGATGTGTGTTCTACGTAACTGGCCTAGGACCCATTCTCTCTATGGTGAATGGTTCCTAACTTAGACCTAACACACCCTTTTGAAATATGTTTTTGGTGGTATTTTAATGATTTCAAATATATAATTCAATGTTGGCTTGTGAAATTTGAATTAAAGATAAGTCACTACAAATACAAGGTTAGTTTATCGAATTAACACTAGATTTTTGAGAGTAGAATTGAGAGATAAATTACAAGATTCAAGATTATTGTCAAGAGTGTTCAAGGGAAGATTTCTTCAACATTGGTTGCAGTAATCAAGATCCAAGAATCATGTCAAAGTTATGTGGATTCGTGAATTTTTTTGGAGCTAATATATTGATGTAGGTTTCATTATTCAACCAAGAATTCAAAGTATCATCTCAAGAAAAGATTAAAATTCAAGATCTACATCCAATGAAGCCATTTCATGCAATTTGTATACCTCCATTATGAAAGGATCATACAAGGGTTTAGTGAGTTGTGACATTACTTTGTTTATTCATCATTTCTCCATGTTATTTTGTTTCATTTCAAGGTTTAATTACCAAAATCGAGTTTGACCAAGGAAAACCCCCATTCCCTAACAAAACAACATTTTTCTCCTCTCTTTGTGTGTTGCATATTTGTAGGTTGAAGAAAAGATGAAAATATCAAAAGTTGCAAAATTGCAAAGTTGTCAAAGTTGTCACCTTTATTGCAATTTCATGTAAAACTAAAAAAATTATTTTTCACTTTTCGACTACAAGATTTGGGAATTTGAGAGTGAAAACATAGAATAAAAGGACCCATAAACAATTTTTAAAAGTCCTTACATGGGATCCATTCACCATAGGGAAAATGAGTCCTAAGACAACTTTCGAAAAAAGTATTTTTTGAGAGGTAAACAAGATTTTTCCTTCTCAAATATGCCAGAAGCTTTATTATTTTTTATAGTATTATCTTTCATCTGAAAATCCCAAATTTTACATTTCTTAAATGAGATCATTTGATATTTTTAATCCTTTTCCCAAAACACATGTTCAGTCATTTTTGTCAAAATTTATCTCATGACACTTTGCGCCATAATAGGACACTTTGTGACAGTTTTTGAGATCAGTTTTAAATGTCCTCCACTCATTTGATTTGTGTGAAATAAATCATGTCTATTAGCTCTATGGTTAATCTACTCATATTTGGTCTTACATAATTTTAGTTTTGACTTGATTTACTATTAATCATAAATGCTTGCACCTCTTCAAACAACCTTATGGGAAATTCAGTGAGTAGGTGACCAAATTGTGCCTCACTAAATGACCTCCAGGATTGTTAAAGAAGCTAGCTCTTCTTTGTGTTTGGGAAAAGGGGAAGAAAAAACATAAATATTGTGATGCACCGAAGCTTTTACAACATTTCAAATTTTAACAGTTCCTTACTCTTGATGAAATAGACACAAAATGCCACAGGCCCTTCATTGTTGGAAAGAGAACAAACAATAAAGGCTAGATAAAGCATAGAGTAGTCATTAAAATCTCCCCATGGGAAGCATCAATTAATTATTCCTAGAGATTAATAGGAATATTTAGGCATTCACAGAGCCACCCTTGCTCTTATATCATAATATGAAATACAACATAATCTTTACAGAATTGGGAAGAGTATAATGAACATGATCTAATCTCCAAAAGGTAGCATTCATACATAAAATCTAATGGCATATGAAACAATTATTCAAACTATCTACATAAGACTTGACATAGAGCATTCAACATAAACAATATAAAGGAATTCATGATAAAGGATATAAAAGGCACAATTTGAGAGTTTTCTTCTTAATAATATCTAATTTTTATATAGATTAACTAAATGAAAAGGTTGGATTCCAATTAGATTAATCGTCTTGATAAATAAAACATGTCATAGAGCATAAACACTGCTCTATAAAAATCCTCCTACTCCTAAAATTTATATCTCCTTGTCTTTTCTAAAAAAATTATGTATATGTATCCCTCTGTTGCAAACCACTTTTATAGCTAGAAGAAAGAGCCACCACCACAACCAATAGAGATGAACAACTACCAGGTGTCTACATTTAGTAGACCACAATCCGATCCAGGGTCTAATTATATCGCAATAATCTTCACTCATAAAGTTTGAGTTTCCTCATTTATGGCTCTAGATTTTGTAGAAGCTCTGTGAAGATACATTTTCATAAGACAATAAGATCCTAGCATAGCCTATTAAAGCACAATTCAACCATCTACAAAGAATGATGATGCCACCCTAGAAGTATAATCTTGAAAATAAGAACTTTTCTGCACT
>VDFB02271358.1:111991674-112164569 GCA_007258455.2 Sequoia sempervirens
TTGACTTCGAGACCTTTCCAATGGTTCAAACGGTTTGCGAATCGAAGTCCCAGATCAAAAGTTATGGCCCCGGGAAGTTGGCGCACTTTCTAGAAGATACAATTGCAAATGCTCTTTTGAAATTTGAACTCATGTTCTAAATTTTCAGCGCCAAACACCTAAACTCAAAATTGAATGTTGTTTTGGCTCCAAACTAAAGAGGAGCTCTATTTATGGCGGGTTTCTAAATTTTGGGTAACTTTAGGGGACAAGCTCGCATATTGCGAAGGGTGATTCTGTAGCTTTCTATAACTTGCATGTGTTGTAGAACTTGGGGATTTGAGATCCTCTGCATGTAAGAAGCTCCATTTTCTGAATAATAAAATTATTCTCTTGTTTGTGGGTTATTTTCTAAGTCTCAAGCTGCACCCTCATCAATTGCTCTCTATGGATGGAGAAATTGCACTTAAATCTTCTTTCTTTTGTCAAAAAATATGGTTAGGGTTAGTAATTTGTTCGCTATTGGTCTATTGTTTTGGTTATTTGTGTGTATCTTTGGTGTTGTATAAATTACCATGAGAGCAATTGTAGTTATCTATGTGTAGGGTTTAGTATTGTATGAAATCATTAACATATTGGAGATAAAATTACTTTGGTGGCTATTCAGTGTTATTTTAATAGGTCTTTTACAATTTCTCTATTTTTGTGTAATATTTAGTGCTAGGTAATGTAGCTTGAATTTTCAATCAAGCTTGTGGGGTTATACTTATTTTTACATGGGTGCTTTGCATAGATGATTAATGTATTGTTAATGTCTTCTTGTTTTATGTTTCTATCTTTGGTGTTATACCCATTTTGGAGACTTTAAAGAGATTATCACTCTTTGCAGGTGGAAAAATTGTAGTTAAATCTTCTTTCTTTCGTAAAAAAAATATGATTAGGGTTACTAATTTTTGACTATTGAGTGTTATTCTAATACCTCTTTTAGAATTTCTCTATTTGTCTATAATATTTAGTGCTAGGTGATGTGGCTAAAATTTTCAATGAAGTATCTAGGATTGTACTCATTTTGCACAGATTATTGCTTTGTATTGGGTTTAGGAGCTCTATTTAATGTGGCTTTGGGGAAATTGTAGTTAAATATTTTTTGTATCATGAAAAAAATATGGTTGGGGTTAGTACTTTTTGTGGCCCTTGTTTATTTTTTGTAGTTATGGTTGTGCATCTATGGCTTTATACCCATTACCATAGGAGAAATTGTAGTTAAATCTTATTTCTTTTGTTGTTGGTCTATTGTTTTGGTTATCTATGTGTATCTTTGGCATTGTAGCCAATACCATAGGAGGAATTGTAGTTATCTATGTGTAGGGTTTAGGGTTGTATGAAACCATTAACATATTGGAAAAAAAATTACTTTGGTGGGTGTTTAGTGTTATTCTAATAGCTCTTTTACAATTTCTCTAATTCTGTATAATATTTAGTGTCAGGTGATGTAGCTCAAATTTTCAATGAAGCTTGTGTGGTTATACTAAAATTTACATGGGTTTTTCGCATAGATGATTAATTTATTGTTAATGTATTCTTGTTATATGTTTCAATCTTTCAAATTATACCCATTTTGGAGACTTGAAAGAGAGTATCGCTCTTTTCGGGTGGGGAAATTGTAGTTAAATCTTCTTTGTTTCATGAAAAAAATATGGTTAGGGTTACCAATTTTTGGTTGTTGAGTGTTATTCTAATACCTCTTTTACAATTTGTCTATTTTTCTATAATATTTAGTGCCAGGTGATGTAGCTTGAATTTTCAATGAAGTGTGTGGGGTTGTGCTCATTTTGCAGTTAAATCTTCTTTCTTTCGTCAAAAAATTATGGTTGGGGTTAGTAATTTTTGTGGACCTTGTTTATTGTTTGTAGTTATGGTTGTGCATCTTTGGCTTTATACCCATTACCATAGGGGCGATTGTAGTTAAATATTCTTACTTTCATCAAAAAATATGGTTATGGTTAGTTATTAGGAAAACCTAGAAATCATAGGTAGCGCCAAAACTACCCTGACTAGTAGGCTATGTGTTTGAGGTCCTCGACGAGATTTCCATGAGCCCAGCTGTGAATTGGAATTTCTCACATGGGGGACACCCCCACCTGCAGTGGCTCCACCAAGTTTTTTCTTCCAACATGACCCTTGGTGATTATGTGGGTTGGTGGTCTTGGAGTTGGTTTCCTCGATACACAGAAACTTGAGGGTTTATGGATCTCCCTATTGTTGTGCATAAGCGGTGGGCACAACAGATGCGGGTGGCCAAAGTAAAAGGAATATTGCATGTTATAGTGTGGTAGAGTATACTTTGATTAAGTTCCATTCTTGAAACATCCATTGTGGTGTTGGTCTCATAGCATTTTCTATAGGTTATTTCCCTCTTCTATTCTCAATGTTTTTTTCCATAATATTCTTCTCTTGTTCAACTGTTAGCTATGTCTACCTCTTAAGTGTTTTTCTGAGATGCCTTACAACTGTTACATAAATTGCTTGTCTTGCACTAGTATGTTTTGTGTATTTCTTTTCCCCTTGACTGTATGTCTATTCTCGATGTTTTTCCATAATATTCTTCTCCCATTCAACTGTTAGCTATGTCTGCCTCTTAAGTGTTTTTCTAAGATGCTTTACAACTATTTCATAGATTTCTTGTCTTGCACCAATATTTTTTGTGCATTTATTTTCCCCTTTACTATATGAAGATACTTATAATAAAGTGTTAATTTTTGTGGCTTTTTCCTTTCTATGGAACATGTTATATGTCTTATATCAATATGCTTCATGATATTCGTGTTGGATCTCAGTTGTGTTTATGGTTTGTCCTTGATGATAAAATCTCTGATCCTTATGTTTTATATTGGCACTTCTTTGATGTCTCTTGGCTATTACAGAAAGTTATTTGTTATGATTTAAATTCATGGTGATGAGAATTCTGGTTCAAGTTATGAATGCTATCTCTTTGACTGACAGAGTTTTGAAGATGGTTTCTTTGTTAGGATGGTTCTTTTTGCATATCACAGGTATTGTTTGTTTCTCATTCGGGCTTACACATATCGGCATGAGTATGGCAGGGTCTCCCCGATCCACTTTGAAATGTCTAAGTTGCCTATCGGCAAGACATTTCTGATGTTATGTTGATTGAATTTAACATTCTAGCAGCTTTCGGCGTGACATTGTTCGTGGTCTTGGCAACAGAAGAAAAATCTTTTTCGGCATGGTTCTGGCTGTTAGGATGAGGTCTTAGTGATTTTATTAAGTCTCCTCAACCCACTTCAGAATGAGCATATCGGCAAAGAAAATCGTCCTCAAGGTAATGTCATAGCGAGTCTTTCTTCTCTTACTGACTTGTGCTCAAAAGGTTTTATCTATTTTTCGGGAGGAGTCTCACCGAACAACTCTTTGAGAGAACTTTGGCCAAACCAAGCAATATCGAGCTGAGGTCATAGCGAAATCATCTTGTCTCACCAATCGGAGGTTGAATGGAAGTCTATCGGCAAAGTGTAATACCATCGATATGAAGTCATAGTGAGATTGCAATGTTACACCGACTGATGGTGGATGGATGCGTATTGGCAAGACTCAGGGTTCTCAGAATAGGTCTCGGCAAAGTGGTTTTGTCTCGCCAACATCACATTTGGGATTCACTTTGGCCTGACTTATTGTTTTCGGTGTGAAGTCATATTGAATGCACTATGTCACACCGACCGCCGGTTAAAAAAAAAAATTGCATATCAGCATGAATTTTTTATTTCGAGGGAATGTCTTACTGAACACTTTGGTCTTACCAACTAAGTCTTTTGAAGTGCTTTCGGTGAAAGTTTGGCATGTTCTCAGCGACTCAGTGTATAAAGTTTTGTTTCGGTTTGACAATGCTTTCTACGAGAGGTCTCCCCGACATTGATATGTCTCGCCGATGGAATACAAATGGTCTCTATCGGTATGAGAAGTGAATTCTCTTGGCGATCTATTGTGAGCTCAGGATGTTTTGGCAAAACAAGGGGCAGTCTATATGATGTCTCTCCGATATCAAAAGCTATAGCGATAGAATGATGTCTTTTCGGTGAAAGATACTTTTTGTTTCAACGACCAGAAGGATGTTTGATGGCTCTCGACAAAACACTATGAAGTCTACAAGAGGTCTCTCTGATCTCGTTTGGTCACAGCGATAGTGAATGAAACTTAAGGGAATCTCGGTAAGAAGTTTCCTCATGTCTTAGTGAAAGAATAATATACTAAGGAAGTCCATCGGCATAGCATGGTGTATTCAATATGACTTCTCCCGACTCTGATGGATTTTGGTGAAAGTGACAACCATAAGGTTGTCTGGAAACATTAAAGTTTCCTTTCGCATAACGTGTCATCGATGGAAATAAAAATTTTAGGGAAAACATTTTGAGCTTATTCTTTTTGGCTGGGTATCAAACCCTAGCCTGGCCGCCATCATGAGTGTTTGCGTTTCTGTTGTTGCTGACTGTAACGGTTCTTTCAGAGGTTTATGGAAGGTTTACTTGGTGCATTTCTGACTGGAAGCTCGACAATGGATAATGGAGCCATGGGAGTTACAGATCTGTCTGGTATTTTATTTTATGTGTTTCATACTACGCATATTAATTTATTATCGCCATTTTTCTTAACTACTCTCTGCATCTCAGTCCATATGATGCCCTAACTGAGTATTCTCTTTCATGCATTAGAGGTTATGATTTTCTGTGGTGGACAGTTGTGCTTTTTAATGCTGCAATATGAACTCATACGTTACAGGTTTGTTGAGAACGACTCTTAGCTTGGTTGGTAGTTCTGCCGTTACTCCTGAAGATAGTTACCTATCTGGCATGTAAATCAAGATACATATATAGAAGCAGAAAACTTAGTTTTCTGTTCGGATGTTGTTGTAATTCAAAAGAATATCATTCTTTGACTATATGAAAATGTATGGATAAACTCTACAATAAAAGAGGTAGAGACTTTGTAAATTTATTCTCTATGTAGTATTTTGGTGATTCAGTTATTCAATCTTTAAGGTACTCTGTAGATGAGAAAACAGAGAGATATGTGCTTAACTGAAAATAGAGAAATCCTCTGAATCATTATTATTGTTCAAAACATAATTTGAGGGGTTGGTACTCCTTGAGATAGATATCTCTAAACGAGGGGTTGGTGCTCCTTGAGTGGGTGCTCAAAAATCAGCCTATAAGGCATTGTGAACAGTTGATTATCAGATTAAGCCAGGAAGGCATTTAGGCAGTGGTTTTTATACCCCAGGAGGGTTTTCCACTCGGCAAAATATTGTGCCTCTTTATTCTTCTGTGTTCTTTCTATTTTACTATGCCGTTGTTGTTTCTGTTCACTGTTGAGTTATTACTATTCTCAATTCTGTTTATGAATGATTACATTCAACTCATGAATGCATTAATCAGAGTAATATTGAGAACAAATCTGTGATATGTTTTGAAGTTTTTGAAAAATTGGTCAAATCTGTTAAGACACTGATTCACCCCCCCTCTCAGTGTCATTTTAACTCCAACAATTCGTTTTCCCCCACCAAAAATGAATTTCATATGCATAAATACATTTACTAATTAGATGTATGGGGTATGTGCAGGATCATCATGGAAAAAATAGGCCCTTAAGTGGCAAACAATTAAAAGAAATCAGAGTTAGGCAACTTGACGTAAAAATTTGAATAAGTTATCTATATTATTTGAAAAATATGTAAGAATAGAATTTGTAGCAAATTGAATGTAGTTTCTAAACTACTAGGTTTGTTTACAAAAAATCTATTTGGTGAAAATTTGAAATTTCAATGTAGTAGTACTTAAATTTTAGGGAAAAAATAAGAAGTAGGTGTTTTTCTGACCACCCTAACCACAATAAAATGATAATATTTTTTTATAATATTTTAGATATCAGTAGAGGACTCATGTCCCGATGTGATCCATATTTTTTTGTAATTTTTTTACAAGTAAATAATTAATTATGAATTTTTTATTACAAATTTTAAAAAATATAAAAGCTTGTATGTCTGACCACCTTAACTTGGTCAAAACTTCATGAAATTCAAATTTTCTTTTTTTAATCCTATAGTATACAAAGCATAGAATGTGACGCATGTTTTGGATTCAAAAAAAGTGATACCATTTGAAAGCTATAGATGTTTTTCAATCAGCTTATCAATCAGGAATTTAGTCATAATTCAAATAGAATATGAATAATAATTACTTATTAAATTCAAAGTAAAGCATAATTTATATTGGTGGAAAGCTAATAATCTCCTTTAAAAACCCTTTTCGTTTCATCAATTCTGGGTAAAAAAAAAGTTGTCAGCCACATACACATCATATTGCCACTTTTTGACCCATCATGATCCTGCACATACCCTATGCTTTGTTTGTTCTTCAATTAAATTAGTTTGCTTCCTATTGAGTTTTATTCTTTCTAATATCTCTTACTACTCCAAATTGCTCTTTTGATAATGCAATTTAATCAATATACTTTCTTGCACATTTTGCAGCACATCAGTGTTAAAACCTTCCAACCTCCTATTGAAAGCAACAATAAGTAGAGACTGAAAGGGCATGAACAACTCTTTCATTCATTGCTCGTCTTGCACCAAAATGTTTTTTGCATTTATTTTCATCTTGTCTGTTTGAAACTGCTCATACTAAAGCGTTAATTGTTGTGGCTTTTTCCTTTGTCTTCAACATGTTATATGTCTTATATTAATATTCTTCATGATATTTATTTTCTTGCACCAAAAATACATTGCATTTGCATAGATACATTTACTAATTAGATGAATGGTTTTTTTGTTCTTCAATTAAATTAGTTTAGTGGTTATTAAGTGTTATTCTTTATAATATCTCTTGTTGTTTGAAATGGCTCTTTCGATAATGCAATTTAATCAATATACTTCCTCGCACATTTTGCAGCACATCAGTGTTAAAACCCTCCAACCTGCTATCAAAAGGAACAATAAGTAGAGACTAAAAGGAATGATCAATAAATTAATAATTTATGCAAAATACCCATGTAAACCATACACACCCACACACACACACACACATATATACATGTAAACATATAGACATGTATATATACTTGTATACATATATACATATATATACATGTATATATTACATGTATACATATGCATACATAAATACTTGTAAACATGTACATACATATATACATGTATATATATCCATATATATGTGTGTATATATATATATGCACACACATGTATACACACGTGTATATATATGAAATTAGTTTGATGGTTGTTACATAGTAAATGCCTTTTTAATAGCGCTTTTCTACTTTCGCTATTTGTCTATAATATTTAGTGCCAAATAATGTAGCTTGAATTTTGAATTGACAAGTGAACTATTATATAGATTGGTTCAGCTACTATATAATTTTATCTTTGTACTATTTTTACATTTATTAGACCTGGAATCACATCTATATTTATTTATTTATTAAACAAGTGCAATGAAGGAAAATGCACATCATTACAGCACATGGATAGAACGAATAAGAAAAACATATTTTTATGTGTTCAAAAAGATCAATGCATGTCTAATTCCACATCTATATCCTTTGTCATCTTATAGCTCTTATGCAATTTCTCCATTTGTCTATATATATATATACATGTATATTTGTATATATATATACATATGTACATATGTATATATAAATAAATGTATGTATATATATATAGATGTGTATATATATGTATATATGCATAAATATATGTATGTATGTTTTACTAATAGTTATGTTATAATTTCCTCATTTCTCTATAATACTAAATGCCAGATAATGCAGTTGTTGTTATACAATTACTCTATTTCCTAGCAGACTACAAAGAACATGGGCATTGAAGTAAAATGAAAACCATGGCAGCTCAATGACTGTGCAAATGTATATATGAAAATACATGAATAAATAACGTAGCCATTGACAATCTACAACATCCTCTTTGTAAGGATTTGAAGTTAAATCTATTAGAGGGATACCAAAGAGCTAATTCTACAAAATGTGTATAACACCAAAGATGCACAAAGTATATATATGTGTCTACATATGTATATATATATATATATGTGTATATATATGTATGTATGTATGTATGTATGTATGTATGTATGTATGTATGTATGTATATGTATATACGTGGGTTGGCGGTGGTGGAGGTGGTGAGCTTGATACATGGAAGGTGAATAGTAAGCTTTTGCTTGTGCAAGAGTTAATGCATTCTATTGTTGTTGCGCGATGGGGGCGGGCAAAGTAAATGCAATATTGAATGTTGCAGGGTGGGAAAGCATACTTTGATTAATTTGCATTGTTCAAACAGCCATTGTGGTGTTATATATATATGTGTGTGTGTGTGTGTGTGTGTGTGTGTGTGTGTGTGTGTGTGTGTGTGTGTGTGTGTATTCTTTCTTCCTCATCTGTTTCAGCTCCACCCATAACAAACTATTCATTATGGTAGCTTGCCTCTTCTATCCTCCATTTTTTAAAGTTTTGTGAAGAAAATATATTGACCAAGTTGCATTGTCGAAAGCAGAATTGTTGTGTTTGTTTGATAGAAGAGCCATGTCCAAGATGTGTGCTCCATGCTGGTTTTATAGTAGATCATAAACACAATGGCTCTTTTGACAATGCAACTTAATCAATATACTTCCTCACACATTGTGTAGAAAATCTGAGCTACATTGGCTAGAATTAAATATTATAGAGAAATAGAGAAATTGTGAAAGAAGTATTACATAAAAAAATCCTATTCACGAATCAACTAACGAAAATCCTTTCAGAAACTTCAAACAAATAACAAACCCTTTGCATATTCATATATATACAATCACTCCTCTCTTAATTTTTGTGGTTCTTGAGTGTTTTCCTAATAGTCCTTTTAGAATTTGCCTATTTCTCTATAATATTTAGTTCCAAATGATGGAGCTTGAATTTAGAGTATATATATATATATATATATATATATATATATATATATATATATATATATATATATATATATGTATGTATGTATGTATGTATGTATGTATGTATGTATGTATGTATGTATGTATGTATGTATGTATGTATTATGCATGTATGTATGTATGTATATATGTATATGTATAAGTATACATATATATATATATGTGTGTGTGTGTGTGTGTGTGTGTGTGTATGGGAAAGTATACTGCAAAATGTGTGAGAAAATATATTGATTAGGTTGCATTGTTGAATTAACCATTGTGGTGTTGGTTTGATAGTAGACTATTGTAAAAATTCTTGAAATAGAGAAGAGTTGCCCAGAGTTTATAATGATGACGTGGACCTTGTCCCTTCAACAAAGGATGTTCCTAAATGTTGCTCACTGGTCAATAAGTATTGCACAAAAAATTGTGAATCTAGAATTCACAAGTCAGTTGTTACATAGATTGGTTGTCTTGTATTAACATGTTCCATGATATTCTTCTTCCCTCATCTGCTTAAGTATCAATAACTTTCATGATATTGTTTTCCACTCATCTATTTGAAGTTTCCTATAACAGATTATTCTATTGTTCTTCTAACAAGTATTGTTTTAAATTTTTAAAATTTTGTAATCTCTACCATGCTTTCTTTTTTTGGGTGGAATATGTTATCATTTAGATATATTTTTGTATATATAAATAAATATATACATGTGTACATACACACACACACAAAAATATATATATATATCTGGTTATATGTGTTTTTTAAAATGTGTAGACAAAGGAAAAATTCAATCCATTTATGCATTTAAGCATTTTCATTCTTGTTGTTGTATATTCCATTGTTTCTATTAAAAAGGATGAAGGCAACAAGTATCAACATATAAAAATGTTTGCATATAGGTATTTATAGAGATATAGCAAGAAAATTCCATGCATACATATATAGGCAACCTCAAAGATTGTGGCTATTTATAAGTTGTCTACCAGTTGGCATTGAATATTGCAGTACATTAATCTATGATTTTTATTGTGATATAGAGCTACCAATCAGTCAACTACAATTGGAAAACTTATTGCGTTTAAAGGGTCCTAGAACTATGTATGCAGAATTGGGCTTCGTGGATGGGTCTCTAGAGCCCCCAAAAATTGATTTGGTGATTGATTTGGTGTCACCTCCTATAGGTCACGCTATAGAGTCTGACTCTGAGCATGTCATCCAACAGCCTCGAGACGCTAATTTCGTAAGTTTGTACTGCTTTTCCATTGTGCATGTTGCAAGCTTGTTATTGTTTCCTACCTTTCTTTTTATTGTTGTTTTATTGGGCTTTAGGTGTATACATATATTGTTGGCCCTAGTAGAGGATATAGATATGGAAGTAGACATGCATTGGTCTTTTACAACACAAAATTGTATCTCTTTCCAACCTTTATTTTTCTTACTTGTTCTATCCATTTGGTGTCATGATGTGCATTTTGCTTGATTACACTTGTCTTTGTAGGCTCCAAAGAAACAACCATCTTTGACTTCATTTTAAATTCATTCCATCAATGCTAGAGATGTTGTTCCCTCTCCAGTCCTTCAACTTTTGTCCTTCAAAAAATTTGGCAGTGATGAAGGGCAGGTTGAGTGATACAAGGTTTTCTTCTCTGATGGCCACCATTTCCAAATAGGAACCCTCCCTTATAAATGCAATGATATGTTGTTTATGTAATACCCCTCATACTATTTAGACTTATTAATTTCTATGATGATACTATTAGGGTTGATTTGGTTGGTTGTAGTTTGATGATGTTGTTATTCCTTTAGTGGACCTAATCGTTTGATATGACATTATTAGGATGATTGGTGATACTCTGTGTGTTGTTTGGATTATTTGTTATTTAAATGATTTGTCATTTATGTTTATATGCCAATGTGATGATTCTTTGGTGATGTTATTTAATTCAGTATTATTATATGATGCAATTGTTTAATAATTAGTTAAAATGCAGTAGTTTAATATCATGTTATCTTATGTCAATTTGTTTAGAAATGTTAGCTCATTATTGATATTATAATTGTTAGAATAGATTAGGTGAGGGGACAGTGTAGCATCACTCGTTCACGAGTGCCCTGCTACACTGCAATTCCTTCTCATGATAGGATGTTGATTTTATGTATATATATACATGTGCTACTTGACGTTTATTTGGATGCAGGATTGCAGGAATAAGTCTCGATTCCACCTGCTTCAGCAGGACAGGGCGAGCAATAAATTAACCCAATGGGTAAAAGTTGAAAAAGGGAGTAGGCTTGGAAGTGTCCCCGTCCCAAGTCCGTCATCTGTTGTGAGTCGTTGTGTTATGATTGAAGTTTTGTCTTGTCTTGTATGTAGTTTCTCTATTGAGTATTTAATTTATTCTTGGTTAGTGTTTAGTTAATTAATCGTATTGCATAAAATAATTATTTAATGTTGCATTGTTATTTGATTTAATTGAGAGTTAGAAAAATGTTAATATTAAATATATAATAAATTAAAAGTGATTTAATTAATTAAAAGTGAAAATAATTATAATTAAATTAATATAGTTGAGAGTAATTAAATATTATTTTTATTAATATTTAATTAGAAATTCATGTGAAGATAATATCTAAATTAAATAAATTATTTTAATTAAAATTTTAGATAGGTGTGAGCTTTTAAAAGCTGGAAAAGGACCAATAAGAAAGGGAGCTTTTTGGAAAAGAAAGCGGAAAAAGATTTATTGATTGTAATTAGCGATTTATTATTTTTTTATGAAGGGAATGATTCACACACAAGTTTTGGCTCTGTGTTTTTAGATCTAGGAAAGAAAAATAAGAAAGATAGTTCTGAGTTTTTTTTTGAGGTTTTTTTGGATAAAAATTATTGTGAGTTTGAAAAGAAAAGATTGTTCAGAAGAATTTTGAAGGCGGAAGATCGGGAAAAGAGTTGAAGGCAGAAAGTCGAGAAGAGGATTCAGAAGGATTCTTCATCAAACGAAGGGTTTCAGGTTCCTCTCAAATAATTGTTTATTTTCTAAGTTATTCTTCTGTAATAAATTTTTGACTGCCATGTTGAAAGATTAATTTCTCTTTGTGTTTTTAAAATAATTTCCTGTTATTGGGATTTATTTGTTATGAACGTTGTGTTTCTCTGTAGTGAAAACCTTGTTTAAAAATCTTCAATAAAAATTTAATTATGAAATCCTTGAAAAGAAACTCATAATGTATTCATGATGAATAGTGTTGCATGTCAAGATTTATATGGAATCTGTTGAAAACCTATGTATTTATTTTTCAGAATCTCTTATTTTCTATATATATGTATATATATATATATATAAAATTATGTTTGGGTTAATTGAATATATTTTCCTTCATACGGGATTTCGTTGCATGTAAAAAGGATAAGTTTTAATCTTAGGATTGTGTGGAATTTTTCTCTGTAAATATATATATATATATATATATATATATATATATATTGTTGTTTAAAAATAAAATAAAATGGTTTATATATATTAGATTTTTAAATTACTGTGTAAAATAAACTGAGCATTCATTATATATATACAGTCATATTATTTTTCTGAAATCTGTATAGTACGAAATATTTATGAAAATAAATGATATTTTAAGTCGGTCTGTGTTTTATTGGAAAAAGGAAATTCGTTTATTTATTAAATATGCGTTATTTTTTTGTATTTCCGCATGTGTTTGGGATGAATTTATGTTTGTTTTTAAATAAAAATAAATAAATAAAAATTTGTATTTGTGGAGGGGCGTGGGATGGTCGGCAGTGGCCGTACCACCCCCAACCCCCCCACTTGGTGGCTGCACGCAGTCCACACAGACTGCGCACAGCAGTCACTGACTGTTGTACGCAGTCTGGTGAGGACTGCGGACCTCCCATTGGAAGGTATGTAGTACCACCAGTGGTGGGGACTGCGGCCTCCCACTGGGAGGTACGCAGTACCACCGGTACTGCCGTTTTTAAACCTTTTTAAAAAATTTAAAATTTATTTATTAATTTTATTTAATGTGTATTGTTTATTAATATTTAGTTTATTTAAATATATAAATGTATATATATATATATTATAATATTTAATATATATTTAATATATATTATTTATTATATATGTATATATATATATTTATTTATTTATGGAGATTTAATTCAAATTTGGTTTTAATTATATATATTTCAAATGCAAGTTAATTCAAATTTGATTTGTATAATAATTTTTGCAATATGATTCCATTAGTCTTATTATATGATTATTTTTATATAGATGGGGTTTGGTTATTCGTTTTAAAATTATAATTTTCTTTAAACAGAATAGGATATAAATGTTAATCTTATAGAATGATTTTAAATATAGTGTTTATTTATTTAATTTATTTTGAATATTTATATATATATAAAGGAGATTTATGTATATATATTGTGATTACGTTTTAATATTTTGCAATATTATAGTTAATTAGGAAATTGGAAATAAATTTATTGTGTTGTGTTGAAAAGAGTGTACTCGTGTAATTGATTGAGTTATTAGGTGGAATTTATTATTCATTGTAATTTGTTTCCTTTTATGGGTTGGATTAAACGTAATTGTGATTCTTGAAATTATTCGTTAATTCTTCTGTGGCATTTTCTTCTTTGTGCTTTTGTGTCGTGTGGGAAAACCCTAGGTTCACCTTACTGTTCGTAAGAGTATAAGTTATTGTTAAGGGCTTCCAGAGATGGAATGCGTGTCTTTCATGTTTCTTTTATTCCCCATGTCAGGAAATTAGGGTTAAGGGTATTGTAAGTCTTCCAGAGAAGCTTTCTTGAGTGGGATGTTATGTGTAGGGGTTCATTTTGGTGAATCGCCTTGATGTATTGTACTATGATGTTGTACCCGGTTTCCACGAACGTGGATTTGTGCCTCCTAGGAAATAGGAGTGGGTAATGAGATTTATACCTCCTTTGGAAGGAGTGTGTATTCGAATTGGTTTCCTCCAGTGTTTGGAGTGAGTTCCTTGTTTGTTTTATCCTTGGATTGGAAATTTTATGTCGTTTAGTTACCTATTGTGGTATCGTGCCTTGTGTGTTGTCGATAGGAGAGTGGCTCTTTGTGGGGGTCCGACACACAAAGGGGTGCCAGGGTAACCTACCTAGAGTTTAATTAAGTGATAATCTAAATGAATTAATGGGGGGGATTTCACACTAATAAAGATAAAGGATGTCTCTCTCGTGAAGCAAGTGAATGATAAGGCTCGAGAGGAGATGGACGCATAGTTTTGCGTGAGGGTCCGGCGGCCGGTAGAGGCAAGCCAGGGTAACCCAGGATGGGGGTCCGGTAGCCTAGGAAGGTTGAGCCAGGGTAACTCATGGAAATTTATGCATGACACTCTTCCTATGTCGACAGTTAATCAGTTATTGTGCGATGTTCATGATCTTGTTCTCTGGAAGCATTGTAACCTCGTGTTAAGTGACTTTGTGATTGTAGTTGTGAAGTAGTATTGTGATTGTAGTGGTTAAGTGTCTTGTTGTTTTCCCTTTGGTCATTGTTGGATGAGGTCTTTGTTATTATGCCTTGAGTTCATTGAAGTTGTGCATGTGACTAGTTGTTATTTGGGAAGGTGTTTTATTGTTATATTCAAAAGTGATTTGTTGTTGTGCCTCTTGGAATGGTTGTCGTGAGTTTTCTAGGTGGTCTTTGCTGTTATGTGTCTGTTGGGAGTTATTCTTTTTTTATTATTAGGTGTACTTGGTCGGGGACCCTTCCTTGTCTACTCTCAGCACGGGGGTGGTTGGGTGGAACGTGCTTCACACCCCATTGGGTTCCCTCTTCTGTTGCAGGTGTATTTTTATTGCAGGTTTTTGGAAGATGTTGATGATCCAGTAATTCTTTGTACCAGATTTATGTTATACTTCAGATGTTATGTATTCATTGATGTATTGTCTCCTACGTGTGTTGGGATGACCTTGTTGTAAATTGTATATGTGGTTATTGAGTTGTATTTTCAGTTAATTGTATTCTTCTATCATTGGGATGTAATAATTATTCAGACCATGTATTTATTTAGGATCTTGTGTTATAGTTGGTTATGTTGAGTTGTATCTATCGAAATATGTAACACTTTATATCTTTATAATTCCATGTATTGTCATATGTGCTTATGTTATTAATATGGATATAGTTGATGGATATGTTAAAAGATGTAATGGGAATGAATAGATTTACGTAATAGATTAATTATTGTTATCTTATTGTCATTGTTATGGGTTAGTGTAGTCATGTCACTTCGTGTACCCCATTGGAACTAGTTGTGCCTCATAATACATTGTTATGTTATAATACTTAAGTATGTTTAAATGTTTTTTTTTTTTTAAAAAAAATTGTTTTGTTGTTATTAGTTCCTTTGGGGTTCGCACGGCGGGGCGTGACAGTTTACAAGTGCCTTGAAAATAGGGTCCCTTGTATGTTTAAGAGACTATTTCTATCAAAATATCCAAGATTCAAAGTGGGTTACGTTGTTTCTTGTATATTTTAAAAAATTATCTCTCTTTCATTTCTACCTCATTTAATCTATCCAATATATTGTTTCGCTTATTTTCCAGGGCCTTAATCATATCCAACTTAGTTGTGATTATGCCTGATTGTCAAATTATTGGGACCCCTAGGTATTTGTTCAAGCAACAAGAAGAGAAAATGTTGGTGCTTGACTCGCCTTCTCCTTCTAAATAGGCCCCTAAATTTGGTCTCCAGCCATCCTCTAAAAAAACCAACCCTTCAAAGGTCAGCCCTATTAAACATTTGAACATTTATCAAAATGTTTGGATAGTGAAAGGGAATGCAACACATATTAGGGAGATGCATCATTTCCACAAACAAAGAGGCGAAGGGCAACTATTTAGTTTTGACATCATAGATATGGAGGGGACAAAAATACATATTACTTGTTTTGATGATATTGCTTGGTCACGGAAGCCAATAAAAGATTCAATAAATTAAATAGTAATCTTGAAATTTTTTTGGATGAAAAATCAACAATAAAACGGTGTGAAGATGGCATTCCCATCCCAAGGAAAATTTCTTCTTTTGTGCCAATTAGTGACATAATCAACTATAGTGATAATAGCTTGGTTGATATTATTGGCATTGTAGTGCATGTTGGGTACATTTCAACTGTTCGTAGGAAAAATCAAACTGAAACAATCCGACAAACCATTAAACTATATGATATCTCTACTTCTTTCAATGATGTCAATTTGTGGGGCCCAAGTTGGCAAGAAAAAGGTGATACCTTGGAGTAGATGTACCTTTCTGGTGATATAGTCATAGTTGCTATGCGGGGTGGCCGTGTAGGTTACTTTAATGGTAAAGTTACCAATACATCAACAAGAATAGTCCTTGACATTAACCCTTCTATTCCTGAGTCAAACACTCTTAGATCTAAGGGCCCAATTAAAGTAGATCAAATGGCTTCATCTTCTTCTTCACCTCGTAGGTTGTATCCTTTAAATAATAGAGTTACTATTGCATTTATCTTAAACAACGGCCTCCACTTGCTAGAATTTGTTGAAGCCATTTTTAAAGCAACCATTCAAATTGCAAAAAATGATTCTTTTTCTTATCCTGCTTGCCCCTTGTTGGTTAATGGAAAAGAATGAAACTGGAAATGTACACGCCCCCATGTTGATGTTTGGTTTTGTGATCATTGCCAGATGGAAATTGGGGAATTCAACTATCAATATCTTTTGCAGTTAAAGCTACAAGACCATTCAACTAGCCTTTGGTGTATTACTTTTGATGAATCTACCACTAGTTTGCTACAAATTCTAGCAAAAGACCTCTACATGTTGCAGGATAGCTCTGATTCTACAACGGATCTTGTTTTTGTTATTAAAGGGCTTGTTTGTAAACCATACATCTTTACTGCTTTGATTAGAACAAAAACTTATAATTTTGAGGACCAGCTGAAAAAAAAAATTGTCAAAGCAACAAAAGTTGATTTCGAAGTAGAGTGTAAGCTATTGCTTGTAGACATAATGAAGATATCTACTCCTGCTCCAAGAAAAGGCTCCACTAGCCAGCCTATGCTTTGACTGCTCTTTTGCACTTCTAGTTATTTCTCATAGTCTTTCCTTTCAAATGATCACTATGGGATGCTAAGACTTTTGTTTCACAAATATGGACATAATTTATTCCTATGTTTGCATCTACATATTTGCACATTCATTGACTTGCCATCTTTTTGATTTTAACATGGTGCCCAAATTCTTTCTGGTCTGCATTGTCACTATGATTGGTCATTCCTGTCATATGGTGGAATCTTTAGTTATTCTATGTGAATCCTAAAGTCACTTATTTTCAATATATATTAAAATATTCATGTTTGAAATAGAGATAATACTATGCTGCTAATAGTTCTCTTATTTCATAGATTTGACATTTCCCACAAACTTCCATTCTTAATAAAATTCTAGTCAATTTTTTTGTCATTATTACTTTTGAATATTGAAAATCAATTGAACGATTATATGATATTTTTACAAACATTACAATTTCAATGACAACTGAACAATTTATTTCCATATATATTTCAAATATTTTATATACGGGTAATAGTTGACAATATATTTTAATATACATTTAAATATTTTGTATATCGGTAATAATTGAGAATTTATTTTAATATAGATTTTAAATATTTTGTATAAAGCTAATAGTTGAAATGTATTGCTAAACAACTATCAAATTTGAATATAAGTAATCTTGTTTTTTGATTGTAAAAAAAAATAGTAATTGTTATATTTGCATATTAACATTCCCAATATACAATTGCTAGTAGATTATATTTATTTCATATAGTTTGCCTTTTTGTTTAAAATTTCTTTATGTCACATTTAAAATCTGCACCAATGTTATAAGTTCTTTCATTATTCAAAAATGAGGAGTCATAAATTATCTATTTCATTAGTTTAATGAGATTGTATTCAATTTAATAAAACTTCTTTGAATATTGATCACTCTTGCTTCTTAGTCGTTATTCACATACAAATTTAATGAAAAATATATATATGTGCTTCTAGGTCTAATAAATATAAAACTAAGATAGAGATAAAATTATATCACACCTGGACCAATCTAGATAACAGTTCACTTGTCAACTCAAAATTCAAGCTACATTATTTGAGACTAAATATTATAGACATATAGGGAAACTGTAAAAGAGCTATTAAAAAAACATTTACTATGTAAGAATTGCCTTGTCAATTGTAAATTCATAATTTCTTTGCAAATATTATTGACCAATGAGGAACATATAGGCAGATCCTTTGTTTAAGAGGTAAGATCCACGTTGTCAGTAAAAACACCAAACAAGTCTTCTCTACTTGTCTATAATATTTAGTACCAAGTACATAAAGAATAGAAGAGGTGAAAAAATTAGTAACCCTAACCATATTTTTTTGATGAACAAAAGAACATTTAAGTAGAACTGGTCATATTGTAATGAGTATAACAAAAATGATGCACACAAATAACTACAAACAATAAGTGAAGGGAAAAAAACATATTTGTAGGTATATGTATATGTATATATATATGTATATGTATATGTAAGGAAAGCTTAGGTGCAGAAAAAACTCTCCTAACATCAAAACCTCAGGGAAGAATACAAATATGACCTGAAATTGTTTAATTTTAGTTCATTAAGATACACTTGAAAAGAATAACAAAAAGGAGAAATGAACACACACAATTGGACACCAGATTTACCTGGGAAAACCCTTACGGGAGAAAAAACCCACCACACCAAGAAAAGCCTCTTTGTATTACAGTAAACAAAATTTCATACAAAGTACAAACTTTACTTTTTGATGTCAATTTACAACAGCAACATTCACTAATCAATCTTGTACAAAATAGCTCTTAGAAAACATACAATGAATTCACTTAGATCAATTCATGTTCAAAACGAGAAACACCTCATTATCTCACACTGTTCATCATCATTCACCATTGCCAAAGAGTAATCCATTCTCTCACAGTCTATTCATTTCCCTCACAGGAATAGTCACAATAGTCCAACTGCTAATAGTTCACATTCTGCTTCTCTGATTGGTCCAAAACAGACCACGCAGGATAGTCATTTGGTCAAAGAAGTTCAAACATAATCGCATGTCGGTGAGACACTAGGCCATGTCTCCCCGATGCCACAATGCTCGATCACATAACCATCAGCAAGACCACCGCTATCGGCGAGACATCATACCAAACACAAATCTAGCTTGTGCAAATCTATCGGCAAGAGTTTCGCTATCGCTAAGAGTCTTTTAGAACCTTTATGTCATACCGATATTCATACCTGTAAGTGAGAGGAAAACCATCGGCAAGAGTTCTCACCGACAACACCTGTCTGTCGGTGAGACCAACAATCATCGGTAGGAGATCACACCGAAGGCATACCTGACAATTCATAAACAAATCTGTCAACGAGACTAGCACTCTCAGCAAGAGTTCATACCGAATGCACCAGCCTGTCGCCAAGACCTCCACTGTCACTTAGACTCATATCGAGCCTTCATGTCACCCCAATGGAATTCTTGTGTATAACTGTCGGCAAGACATACTATGTCAGAATGAGTCACTCTGAAGGTTCATGCCTCTCCCTGATGCCACTCATTGCCAAGAGTCTCCCCAATGATCACCACGAACCAACCAGTCAACAAGAGGTCTACCCAGACGGAAAGAGATAGGAATCTTCACAGTGATAGACATGTCTTGCCGATGACTCCCGTCAGAAAGATAGAACCAAAGTCTCAGTGACTTTAAACTTTGAACACAGCTACTAGTCGGTAAGACTTCCTGAGGGTCTCACTGATTTTTCTCTTTCATGAGTTTCATGTCAGTAAGCTTGAGGCACATTTTCCAACAATCTCCCACTTGACGAAGATCTTACTGACACTTCCAGAGCACAACAAAACTATTGAAATTCATGGGAACTAAAGCCCATCAAACTAGTACACCACGTGAACTTTTATGTGCTCACTGGTTTCGTTAATGCATCTGCAACATTTTCTAGAGTATCCACTTTTTATAAAGAGACCTTTCCATCCTCCACCATATCTCATACAAAATGATATTACACATCAATATGTTTCGTCCTGCCATGGAAAGTAGGATTTTTTTCCAAACAAATAGCACTCTGACTATCACAGTAAATTGTAATTTTCCCTACATCAAACCCAATGCTAGAACACAAATGTTTTAACCAGATTGCTTCTTTATAGGCATGTGTTGCTGCCATGTATTCTGCCTCTGTAGTGGACAAAGTGACTATAGCCTGCTGCTTACTCATCCAACTAACTGCACCACCATTCATCATGAAAATATATCCACTGGTGGATCTTCTACTGTCAATATCCCCTACCCAATCAGAATCCACATAGCCTCGAATGCTGAGAGTCCTCTGTGATGCAACCAAATTCCCATGGTAACTCAAAGCATATTCTGAAGTTCCCTTTAGATATCTAAACACCCTTTTCACAGCATCCCAATGTGTCCTTCCAGTATTTTCCATAAAATGACTAAGTACTCCCACTGCTTGGGCAATATTTGGCCTTGTACAAACCATTACATACATTAAACTACCAACTACACTAGCATAAGGCACTTTGGTCATGTCCTCTATCTCAGTAGGATAATTTGGATAGTCTTCAATAGATAGCTTTGTTCCCTGCAAAACTAGAACAACTAGCTGCTTGCAATCAGCCATACAAAATCTCTCCAGAACAGTATTAATATACTTACTCTGACTGAGCCAAATTTTTCTACTCTTCCTGTCCCTAGTTATTTCCATTCCCAAAATATACCTAGCTGCACCAAGATCTTTCATTTCAAACTTTGTAGACAACTAAGATTTTAGATCAGAAATCATTAACTTACTATTGCCTATGAACAACATATCATCAACATAGAGAGCAATAATAACACGATCATTTTCAGCTTTGTAGTACACACAATGATCACATTTTGATCTTACAAATCCCAATGACAAAACAAATGTCTCAAACTTCTGGTACCACATTCTAGGAGATTGTTTTAATCCATACAGAGATTTTTGCAACTTGCAAACTAGTTTTTCTTTACCTTTTTCCACAAAGTGCTCAAGTTGGGACATATAAATTTCTTCTTCAAGGTCACCTTGAAGAAATGTTGTCTTCTCATCCATCTATTCAATCTCTAAGTCATGCACAACTGTGAGTGACAAAATAAATCTGATAGACGCCAGCTTAGCTATAGGAGAAAATATTTCTCCATAATCAATTCCCTCTACTTGGGAATACCCCTTCACAACCAACCTCACCTTATACTTTTCCACAATGCCATCTAGACCAATTTTCCTTTTAAATACCCATTTGTAGCCAATAGCTTTTCTTCTTTCAGGAAAGGGCACCAAACTCCAAGTATCATTCTTTTCTAATGATGCCATTTCTTCATTCATGGCTTCCAACCAAGAGTTTGAATCAGACATTCTAAATGCCTCTTTCATAGTCCTAGGCTCATCAGTGCTAGAAATTAAAGCATAGGCACAAGTAGAATCTATCAAAGAAAACCCATACCTATCAGGTTGCTTTCTTTCACATGTTGACCTCCTCACAGGTTGAGGCTGAGATTGTTCTTCTTCTTCAGAACTCTCAGAACTACTTGAGCTCTCCTCACTTTTAGGTACATTTTGAATTTTCAATTCCTCTTTATCTGGTGTCAAGAATTTCAACTACATCCTTTTTGTTTTCTAATTTTTTCTTTGACTACAAATCCAAATTAGAAGGCTTGAGCTCATGAAAAATAACACTTCTATTTTATAGAACCTTCTCTGTATCATAATTCTAAAGCTTGTATCCTTTTATGTCAGCACTATAACCAATAAAAATACATTTAACAACCTTATTTTCCAATTTAGACCTTTTTTCATTTGGCACATATGCATATGCCTCACAGCCAAAGACACGAATATGTCTCAGAGAGGGCTTCTTTTCAGACCATGCATCCAAAGGTGTTTTCTCAACAAGAGAAAAATTAGGAGAACGGTTTATTAAGTAACATGTTGTTGCAACTACCTCAGCCTAGAACTTCTCCTCCAAGCCAGCACTGCTTAGCATACTTCATGTTCTTTCCATTACTGTCATGTTGAACCTTTCAACAACTCCATTTTTCTATGGAGTGTAGGGTGTATATTTATTTCTTTTTAATCCCATGATCTTTATAGTACCTTTCGAACTCATCAGAACAAAAATCACCACCATTGTCAGTCCTTAAACATTTTATTTTTCTTCTAGTCTAATTTTCCACAAGGTTTTTAAATTCCTTAAAATGATTGAACATTTCTAATTTACTTTTCAAAAAATAAACAAATTCCCTTCTTGAATAATCATCAATGAACGATACATAAAATCTTGATTTAGACACAGAAGGAAAATTTACTGGACCAAAAACATCAGAATGTATGTAATCAAGTAAAATAGAAGATTTGTGAGGACTGGAGTAAAATGAAACATGGTGTTGTTTACCATATATACAATGTTCACAAAATTCGAATTCAAAGTTACAATCATCAAGCCCTTCAACCAAGTTTTTATTTTTCAAGGTTTTAAAACCCTTTTCACCAATGTGGCCAAGCCTATGATGCCAAAGCATAGTCTTTTCTGTTGGAAGTTTAACTTCCATAGAGTTTGCACTATCAGGAACTTTTTTCTCCTTTTCTCCATGAGTAGCCTTCTGTGACTTTACAGAGACACTATTGCATTGCACAGCATGTGCATCCAGCTTATACAAGGTACCAATATGAGCACCCCTATTGAGCCTCTAGTCATCTTGCAACCATTTCCAAAGAACGTGACTTGCACTCCAATATTGTTCAGCTTACTAACAGAAAGTAGATTTCAAGCCAAACCTGGTATATGCATTACATCATTGATTCCCTTCACTCTTCCATCAGGGAATTGAATTCTGACTCTTCCATGGCCAACTATTTCCAAAGATGAATCGATTTCCAAATACACCCTTCCACCATCATATTTTTCATACTTAGTGAACCAGTCTCTATGAGATGTCATGTGGAAAGATGTTCCAGAATCAATCAGCCAGACATCATCTGATGCCTGAGTTGCTAAGGCTGCAATGAAAGCATCTGCATCACTCTGAGAAGAATCATTGTCGGAAGGATACTTCTTCTTTTTCTCCTCTTTGTAATCCTTTCGGACATGACCAATTTGCCCACAATTCCAACATTTCACCTTGGACTTCTTGCCAGGAGACTTTGATCTCCCTTTTGATTTCAATTTGGAATTCTTGTCCTTCTTCTTGCCTTTTTCTTTTGATCTGCCCCTAACAGCAAGAGCCTCCTTCACCATCTCAGAATATTTTCTTCTCATCTCTTTTGATAACAAATAAGCAACAATATCTTTCATCTTAAAAGTGGATGTCGTACTCCCAATAGCCATCACCAAGTGATCCCAAGAATCTGGCAAAGAACATAACAACAACATACAACGATCTTCTTGGTCAATCTTCACACCCACAGATGCTAATTGAGCAGTCAACATGTTGAAAGCATTCAAATGATTAGCAACAGATGCTCCTTCCTTCATTTTCAAATAATATAGCTTCTTCCTCAAGAACAACTTATTCACCAAGGACTTTACCTGATAAATAGCTCCTAGTCTTTTCCACAAAGAAGATGCAGTCTTTTCTTCATGAACATTTAGAAGAATAGAGTCTACTAAACAAAGCCTTATCAACCCCTTTGATTTTCAATCTGCAAGGTCCCAATCCACTTTCTTCATGCCTCTAGGCTTCGTTCTAGACACAACAAGCCAAAGATCATGATCAACCAATAGATATTCCATTTTGAGTTTCCACAACTCAAAATTACTGCCATTGAATTTCTCAATTTCAATCTTTCCTGATGTGCTTTCCATCTTAATCTTTAATTTGAATTACTAGACTTCTACAAGACTCCCACTGAACATAATTGACACAAAAAACCCAACGTACCCACAAGGATAACACAACTGGCCAAGCTCTGATACTAGTTGTAAGGAAAGCTTAGGTGTGGAAAAAACTCTCCTAATGTCAAAACCTCAGGGAAGAATGCAGATATGACTTGAAATTGTTCAATTTCAATTCATTAAGATACACTTGAAAAGAATAACAGAAAGGAGAAATGAGCATACACAATTGGACACCAGATTTACGTGGGAAAACCCTTACAGGAGAAAAAAACCCACCACACCAAGAAAAGCCTCTTTCTATTATAGTAAACAAAATTACATATAGAGTACAAACTTCACTTTCTGATGTCAATTTACAACAGCAACATTCACTAATCAATCTTGTACAAAATAGCTCTCAGAAAACATACAATGAATTCACTCAGATCAATTCATGTTCAAAAAAAGAAACACTTCGTTATCTCACATTGTTCATCGTCATCCGCCTTTTCCAAAGAGAAATCCATTCTCTCACAGTCTATTCATCTCCCTCATAGGAACGGTCGCAATAGTCCAACTACTAACGGTTCACATTCTGCTTCTCTGATTGGTCCAAAACAGACCACGTAGGATAGTCATTTGGTTAGAGAAGTTCAAACAGAATCACATGTCGGTGAGACACTAGGCTGTCTCTCCCCGATGCCACAATGCCTGATCACAGAACCATTGGCAATACCACCGCTATCGGCGAGACATCATACCGAACAAAAATCCAGCTTGTGCAGATCTATTAGCAAGAGTTTCACTATCGCTAAGAGTCTTTTAGAACCTTTATGTCATACTGATATTCATACCCATCAACGAGAGAAAAACCATCAGCAAGAGTTCTCACTGAAAGCACTTGTCTGTCGGCGAGACCAACAGTCATTGGTAGGAGATCACACCGAAGGCATACCCGGTAGTTCATAAAAAAATTCGTCAACAAGACTAGCACTCTTAGCAAGAGTTCATATCGAATGCACTAGCATGTCGGTGAGACCTCCACTGTCACTTAGACTCTTATCGAGCCTTCATGTCACCCCAATGACATTCTTGTGTATAACCATTGGCGAGACATACTCTGTTAGAATGAGTCACTCTGAAGGTTCATGCCTCTCCCTAATGCCACTCATCACCAAGAGTCTCCCCGATGATCACCAGGAACCAACCAGTCGGCAAGACGTCTGCCCGAACGAAAAGAGATAGGAATCTTCACAGTGATAGACATGTCTTGCCAATGAATTCCATTGACAAGATAGAACCAAAGTCTCAGCGATTTTAAAATTTGAACACAGCTACTAGTCGGTAAGACTTCCAAAGGGTCTCACCGATTTTTCTCTTTCATGAGTTTCATGTCAGTAAGCTTGAGGCATGTTTTCCAATAGTATATGTATATGTACATATATGTATATGTATATATATGTGTATGTGTATGTATATGTATATGTATATGTATGTGTATTTATATGTCTATGTATATGTATATATATATGTATATGTATATGTATATGTATAATAGTGATCTATAGAATTCTTTGTTCAACATTTTACTATTTTGGCCTTCCTCTGTATTGTTTTCAAAAATATATAGTCTTCAGTATATTCCATTTCTTCCTTAATATATAATAACACTCCATGCAATTTTTGAGGCCACCTCTTCACAACAATGGTCGAGTTTGTTGACCACATGGGTTGGTGGTGGTGGAGTTAGTTACCTTTCTCAAGGCGTGCAAAATGGTCAAAACCTGCCATGCATGTCCACTGGTTTGCAAATTGGATGGTTTATTAAGTGTTGTGCTATGCAATCTGCACTATCTTGTACACATATTGTTGTTGTAAGCTATTTTTCCCTTGTCTTTTTTGGCCATTTCATACACATGTAACCACACACACACACACACACACACACACACACACACACATATATTTTGATAGTTTTGTTTTGTAAATTTATAATTTACTAGCTTATAGATTCACCCCTTTTCTTTTTGCATGGTTAGATACGTTCCAAAACATACCAAAATAAGGTATGTCTATAAAGTTATTCCGATACATTGTATCCTTTGAAGAAAAACCTTTGCTATTTCTTTCATGTCTTCCTTTAAACAATATTTTTCTAAAAAGTTATTGGAGCAAAAAAACTCTAGGAAAACGAATCTGTATATTGGAACATACATTTTTTCAAGGGACTTCGCTATTGTGTGATATATGATGGAACTCCATCACATTTGTGATCAGTGTTTCATACTTTACCTAGTTCACAATTTTCTAGGGGGCCATGAGGCTTCATGATACCAGTGTGGTGGGTAGGTGAGCAAACATACAATTTGCACTTCTAACTTTCACTATCATATTAGGCATATATATATATATACAATGTGAACTGTATCTCAAAATCAGTGCTTAAAAACATAGACAGGTACATATACACATATATATATTCAAGTGCAATAGAGGAATTATATCATGGGTATTAGAATAACACTTATTTGTTACTAAATATTATACACAAGCATTTAGTTCCCATGTATAATTGAGTCCACCACTGCTAGCTCATGTAACTACCAAGCTCCATGTCACCACAAAAAATAAAAATCCCACACAAGTCTCCACTAAACATGGCATCCCCGACATCGACAAATCCAATTTACCACTGTCCTGATGGAAATCCTAGTGGAAAATTTAACCATGTACTTACATACACTTGACTGCAGTAACCATAGTCTACTCTACACATTACATTTGTTCATGTTCCTACAATAATCTTTTCATCTTTTGGGGATAAGATTTTTTTTAGTGAAAGAAACAAGATTTAACTCCAATTTCTTCATCCATACAAAACCATAACACTAGACACTCATGCAAAATGACTTACAAATTCAGCACAACAACAGTTTTAACATAAACAAAAAAATAAATCATTTTTTGCAAAACACCCATGTATAGTCACTTACAAATTCAGGAGAACAACAGTTTTAAAACCTTGTAACCTGTGAGGAAACAGAGCTAAAGTAGAAATTTTTTAGAATACTCTCCTACCAAACTAGCCAGGGATATATATATAGAGTTAATCGAGAATCCAAGATACATTAGTGTTATTCTAATACCTCTTTTACAATTTCTCTATTTCTCTATAATATTTAGTGCGAGGTGATGCAACTCAAATTTTTAATGAAGTTTGTGGGATTATACTCTTTTTTACATGGGTGATTTGCATAGATGATTAATTTATTCGTAATGTGTTCTTGTTAAATGTTTTTATCTTTGACGTTATACCCATTCTAGAGATTTCAAAGAGATTATTTCTCTTTGTGGGTGTAGGAATTGCAGTTAAATCATTATTTACAATGTATCCATTATTTCCAATCTCAATTAATTAATCATCAATTATTTTAAAAAATACCCATGTCAAATCACTTGCAGATTCCACAACACCATACTTTCCAAACCCTCCAATCTGATAAAAAATGGAGACAAATGCAATTATTTTAACAATAGTTTGCTATCAAACCAACACCACAATGGATCTTTCGACAACATAACTTCATCAAAGTATACTTTCCCATATTGCAACATTGAATATTGTATTTACCTCATTCACTGTCATCGTACCGCAATGACAGGATGCATTATCCCTCATGTGAAAAATTACTTACCATTCAACTTCCACGTATCGAGGACACCAACTCCACCACCCCCAACCCATGTAATTGCTAAGCTCCTCATTGCCACAAAAAATAACTAGGTTTAAATAGTTAAATTAGCAACCTAGAAAGATAATTGTATAAACATCAAAAAATGCGGCTATCCTTCCAACTTGCCAAATCAATTATTTAAACCTAGTTCTTCAAGGCAACACCTATTTTCTCTATGTTATGGCAAGAATTAAATGATAGAATAATGTATCCAAAATGCATATAACACCATAGGCTTAATTGGAAATGTGAGTTGCATTGTTTGGTATTCAATATTATGGACAAAGAATTTATGCAAAATACCCATATAAAATGACTTATAGACTTCACAACACAACACTTTCAAAACCCTCTAATTTTTTATAGAACGAGCCCAATGATGACTATTCTTACAATAGCCTCATATGCAAGCAACACGACAATGGCTCTTTCGACAATGCAACTTAATCAATACATTTTCTTTCCTTACAAACAAAAAATGACAATTAATAGCTTGTTATAGGGAGCTTTGAACAGATGCCAGAAAAAGAATATCATGCAACATATTGGTAGAAGGCAAGCAGTCTATGTAATAGTTGTAAGAGGTATTAGGATGATACTTAAGAATCAGATGTATGTTGTTCTCCAGTGTTTTCCTAATAGTTCTTTTATAATTTTCCTATTTGTCTATAATATTTAATGGCAAATAGTGGAGCTTTATTTTACTATATATATATATTTATTTATATATATATATGTATATATATATATATGTATATATATGTGTATATATATATATATGTATATATATGTGTATATATATATATATAGATATACATATATATGTATATATATGTGTATATATATATGTATATATATATATATAGATCATATATACTCTATCTATATATGTATGTGTATATATGTGTATGTATATATATGTACGTGTATATATATCTGTTTCTATATATGTATATCTATATATATATATATGTATGTATGTATATGTATATATATGTATGTGTATATATGTATATGTATATATATGTATGTGTATATATATCTGTTTCTATATATATATAATAGGTGAAGCCACAATAGTGGTTTACAATTGAAGTGAGGACAGAAGACTCACAAAAATGAATGCATGGCAAAAGAAATGATTTTAGGGGTTTGTACGAACCTATTGGTTCGATTGAACCCATTAGGGGTTCGCTAGAACCGGGTTGGGCTAACTCGTTTAATACTTTCCCGCAAAAAAAGCCAACAAAACCCCTTATAAAAGGGGGGTTCGAATGAACCTTCTTTTGAGCGAACCCTAGGGGTTCATTCGAACCCCCCTTATTCCTCACCCTCCTGAGACACAAAAAATACCCTAAATTTTGGCACTTCGGAGCTCGGGTTTAGGATGAAAATGGATGAATCTTCACAAACCCAATTGGAATCAAGTAGTCCTCAAAACGAGCTATCCGATGAATATAATTTTAATATGTTTTGGTTTTATTATGTATTTGTTTTTTTAGTTTTATTAAACATAGGTTTTTCATCAAAAATGAAGGTCTCTATTCTGCGCATCTGGAAAGATAGAAAATTATCAAAAATAAAATTTTAAAAATATGAGTGCACTATATATTGAAGTCCTTGATCCAACAAAAAAAATAATAATAATTTTGATATATACAAAAAAAGTTATGCATTATACGGTCGCTATGTCTGAATTGTAATTAGTTTGACTTCAAAACTTGATTAAAGAAAAAGTATTCAATAAAAAATCTAACCAAGTGGAAGTACTAGATATCAGATGAATCTAAATTCAAAAGAATTAGAATTTTATCCTTCATGGAAAAAAAATTGCTTTCGTTATACGGTGTGCGTCACTTTTTAAAAATGTTGTTTTTTGAAAAAAATCAATTTTCGTGGGAGATGGAAAAAGAAGTGCAATCTGATTCCAAAAATTTTCAAAAAAATATTTTTAGAATCTAGAGACAAAATGTGATGAGACTCTAGTTTGCATCATCTTCAAATTCTTCACGGTTTAGCCGCTATAGGTGCCCGAATGTGAAGATTAAGTTAAAAATAATAATTTTAGTGTCTAGTTTGGCCAAAAATTGTAAACCATTATTGTGGGATCACCCATATATATGTGTGTGTGTGTGTGTGTGTGTGTGTGTGTGTGTGTGTGTGTGTGTGTGTGTGTGTGTGTGTGTGTTGTGGTGCAACAGCGCGGCAAGGAGTAAATGCAATATTCAATGTTGCAGTGTGGGAAAGTATACTCCAAAATATGCAAGAAAATATATTGATTTAGTTGCATTTCTAGAAGAGCCATTCTGGCATTATGAATATGTTACACATACTGTATAATTAAATGCTTTGTTCTTATCAACATCTCAATACTATATCATTCAATGCTATAACTGTTTTGTGGTGATTTTTACACAACATAGACAATACTTATATACATGTTATTTTAAACTCTACTTAAAATTGCAGTCCATATAAATGCAAATAAACATAGTATACAAACCTGTTTAGATATACATATGTATGTATATCTTTGTATATATATATATATATATATATATATATATATATATATATATATGTATATGTATATCTACCTATATATCTTTTTTTATATATCAATCATGGAATTGAATATATGTGTGTGTGTGTGTGCATATGTATATGTCTATCTTTTAGGGAACTCAATATAATTTTGCTCTTTTTGTGTGATATTTACTACCAAACAAGTGTTATTCTAATACCTATTTTACAATTCCTCTATTTTTCTTCAATATCTACTACCAAACAATGTAGCTTGAATCTTATATCAATATGTTTCATGATATTCTTTTTCCCTCATTTGTTTCAAGCTCCCTGGAAAAAACCACTCGAGACTGCTTATAACAACCACAGAGCCCCTTAATTGCATAGATGGAAACAAAAGCCAAGTGTTTAACCATGTGAGTACTTTTTTTTAAACAAGCCAACTCTTACAGAGATTTCTTCTCTTGTATCACTATGTTTCTTGTCGGTTTCAATCATCTCTCATTTATCTCTAATTCTTAAAATTATTTCCTAATACTTCTTTTACAATTTCTCTATTACATCTACCTGTTTGTATTCTAAATTGACAAGCCAACTGTCACATACATTGCTTGTTTTGTTTCAATATTTTTTATGATATTCTTTTTCCCCCATCTCCTAAAGCAAAATTTCCATTCTGTATTAGTAGGGAGCCTATGTAACAATCGACGTCTCAATTCGTTGGCCATTTTTACTATATTTTTTGTTAGATTGTAGTTGTCTTTTAAATATAGGTAGATATAAACTCATGTGACGAACTTAGATGGATCTTTCTACTTATTGTGCATTTTTCTATATATTCCATTTACCCATCTTCCCCTAATCGTCTTCAAATCCCATTATGCTAATTCTTTACCAGGATATCTATTTTTCCTTGCACTTCTTAGCCCATAAAAAAACACTACAATGTTATAGAATTTGATTTAAAACACCCATCTTTCCACAAGTTTCTTTTCCTGTTGTGTATGATAAGATCCCATGGGATTTTCCATGGACCTTAACTCCTTTTTTAGCTCAGGGGTTTGGCTAGATCCCATGAGGCTTCATGATGCCAATATGGTAGGGAGGAGAATGAACATTGATTTACATGGCTATGAACAACAACCAAACACCACTCTCATGTGCTTCTGAGTGAATGAACAATCTATTGACAACATCACATTGTTAATCCCCAGAAGCACATGAGAGTGGTGTCTGTTACTCCATTCCACTAAACCATTTACAATTTCATGTTTAGCTTGGTTTTCATTTTGTACATGATTAAATTTTTCTTCCTTCAAATCCCATGATCCCAATCATTGCATTTGTCATTCTTTCCACATCTATCTTTTTTGATTCTCTAATAGATTACTTATAGAAAATTCCGTACCAAGATACCATGCATTCAAAATATTCCACTTTATCTATTTCTATTTACAACGAATACTACTAACCTCTTTTATTATATATGTGTATTATTTTGTTTATATTATTTCAGAAATATAATACGCATTCAAGAAAATTAGTTTATAGTACACTTTCTATTTCAAAAAAAATCATGCTCCTGCGAGTCAATCCAATGAACCTCGTTGCTATTGCATATGATCAACAGTGTATGTAAGTACAACACTTTACCACTATCAATAGATAGATTTCATTAACTAATTGTAAAAATTATTCATTATTTTTATCTTCACATTGTATATATTAATTTTACTCATATACTTTCTTTTTATCCTTTCTTCTTGATTTTACATACTTTTCCACTAGCATACCCTTGTATTGCGTTTCTAGGAACTAGGCTTATTCATGCACAGGGATTCAAAAACCATATACGTATCAATAGCCAATCTATATAACAATTGACGTCTCAATTTGTTGACTATTTTTACTATATTCTTCCTTATATTGCAATTGTATTTTTAATATAGGTAGATTTAAACTTGCATTATAAAGTTAGATGGACCTTTCTACTTATTGTACACTATTCTATATATTTCATTTATCCATCTTCTTCTAGCGGTCTTCAAACCCCATTATGCTAATTCTTTACCAGGATATATGTTTTCCATGAACATCTCAGGTGAAAAAAAAAATGCTACAATATTACAAAATTTGATTCAAAACACCCGTCCTTCCCCAAGTTTCTTTTGTGTGGTATATGATAAGTGTCCATGGAATTCTCCATGGATCTTAACTCCTTGTTTTTCTCGGGGGTTTGGCTAGAGCCCGTGAGGCTTCATGATGCCAATATGGAAGGGAGGAGAACGAGCGTTGGTTTACGTGGTTGTGGACAACAACGAAACACCACTCCCATCTGCTTAGAACTGATTGGACAAATAATATGTTGATACCATCACATTACTTATTCCCTGAAGCACATGAGAATCGTGTTTATTGCCCCTCACAACTAAACCATTTACAATGTCATGGTTGTCTTGGTTTTCATTTTCTACATTACCATTTTTTTTTTTTCAAATCCCATGATACCAATCATTGCATTTGTCATTGTCTCCACAACTCTCTTTTTAACTTCTCCAATAGATTGTTTATAGACAATCCCTTGCCAAGATGCAATGCCTTCAAAATATTCCACTTTATCTGTTTCTATTTTCAGCGAATAGTGCTAACTCTTTTATTGTATAAGTATATTATATTGTTTATATTGTTGCAGAAATATAATACACATTCAAAAAATATAGTATATTTTGCACTCTCTATTTCAAATTATTTCATGCTCGTATGACTCACTCCAATGTTGTTCATCCTTGTTGAAGACAATCAACAGTGTAAGTAGGACAATTTCCCACTGTCAATAGTCAGCTTTGGTTAACTAATTGTAAAGATTATTCATTATTTTTAGCCTCACATTGTATATATCAATTTTACAAGTTTTATACTTACATTTTATCCTTCTTTATTCATTTCCCTTCCTTGTCCACTAACATACCCTTATATTCCATTTGCAGGAACTAGGTTTAAGCATGCAAAGGGATTTGAAAACTAGCACACATTTTTTCTTTCAAGTTGTAACATCAAAGAAAACACAACAATATCAAATATTAATAATGGAAACGCCAGAGTTTGCCCAAGATTTTTATTGTGTGATCTGTACGATGAAACTCCATGACATCTCATGTGGGTGTTTCATCCTTCTCTTGCTTGAGGGTTTGGCTAGAGTCCATGGGGCTCCATGATGCCAATATAGTAGGGAGGAAAATGAGCGTGGGTTTTGTGGTTTTACATTTTTCGTCATATATTTGTTGTTACATACATACATCTATGTGTACGTTCTAATTCAAGTAAAATAACAATGTATGATGAATCTCCATGATATTTGTTGTTGCATATATACATGTGTACACAAATCATTGTATAAATTTGGTAACATCTTTGTCATGTTTCCTGAAAACCATGTGTACCTCCTAATTCAATTAAAGTAATAATACAAAGTATGTGTTGCATTTCATTGCATTTGTAAAATTAAGAAGTAGATACTATTTATAACATCTTTCCTTTTTGGAAAACTCATTTGTCATGACCATTATAACTAATAAAAAAAATAACAAAATAACTTTTTACAAGAATACTTTTTTATTCAATCTTACTAATAAAAGATGTAACTATACTAATGGAATCACTTTCCCAAAAGCATACTTCTTAATTCAATCTTAGCAATAAAACACATGTCTTACGTTTCATTGCATCTGCAAAATTATGAAGTCGATACTATTTATAACATCTTTCCTTCTTGGAAAACTCAATTGTTCTTACCATTACAACTAGTAAAAAATTTAACAAAATAACTTTTTAAAAGAATACTTTTTTATTCAATCTTCCTAATAAAAGACACAACTATCCTAATGGAATCACTTTTCCAGAAGCATACTTGTTAATTCAATCTTAGCAATAAAACACATGACTAATAAGTCTTTAAAAAAACAAAACCCATTAATGAATTTAAAACCATTCATTCAACATGACGTATAATTTTATTCTACAATTTGATAGCCAATTTCCAACTAATAAATTTTCATTCCAAAACACAAAAACCATTTTCCCATTTTATGCAAATAGTTCTTAATGTCACATTCAAGTTTATAATACTTTACTATGCTCATATTGAATGAATATATATAGAAAAAATAATCTTTTTGTGAAAATTATTTCATTTATAACCTTAAATTGTACATAGAGTTCAAATTCATAACATCCGCCTACATAGAGTTCAAATTCGTAACAACGCACATCTGTTTCATATTGCCTATTTACACCTCCAATTGCACCCAATAAAAAAAATCTCCCGCTCTGCACTCCATCAATAGCCATTCGTGATGCATCCTATTGGCTGATCATTGCATGCCTGTGTATGCAACTGCTAGTTACTAATAAGCGTCAAGATGTGGGTGTGAATTAATAAACCAAAATTTAGAAGCTAGATATTTAGATCCAAGAGTACAGAAATAAAATGGATGAATTCCACACTTAGAAATAAAATTTAGAGTGATAAAATATATTTTTAAAAATTAAAACAATTTTTTTATGAATAAATGATTATAAAGACAAGATCCTAAATGAAATTTCATACCAGAATATGTCATTCATAGAAAAATATGCCTTTTAAAATCTTCTTATATTACAGAAAACACATCCTCATCAAATTAGGCCCACAAAATAGCGGAAAAAGGAATGTGTATGTGATTTTCCCTATTACAAACTGCTAATGAAGTAATGTCATTTTTCAGAACGCTTGAAACAAGACAGTGACACTTCGGACTGAACATACCTAAAGTGACTAGCCCAACCTCTAGACTTGACATTATTGGGAGCTGGAATTGACATCCAATAATGAAGTCTAGCCGATGGAAAATGTGTACACACTAGGATTTTAATATTCTTAGGCCATCATAGAGGCAGTCGGACATCAACAAAATTAATTCTGTAAGGTTTCAGTCACTTCATCTCTTTCATAAAAGATGACATCTATCTTTTTTAATATACACCGTACGCACAACCAGCAGGCTTACTAATTTTAAATATGACTGCATGTGAAAATGGTTTTTTTGCATTGGGTGCTCAAAAATCTGAGTTACAAATCTGGATAAGCTCAAAAAACGTCTTCATAACTGTAGACAAATGAATATAATAATCTCTGCTTCAGAAAACAACGATTGGAAGATAATATTCCCCTTAGAACAATAATTACAACCAGGACCACAGCAGAATCATTTCCATCATCATCGCAGCTATTGATGGGATTTGGCTGACGTATGATCTACTAGCTTTGGTCTCACAGTTGATACGTTAGCAGCATTTTTTTTGTCTTATAGATTATAAAAATTTTATTTGTAAACATTGGGTTTATAATTCTAGTGAGCAACAAGTTTTTATTAAAATATTTCTTCAAGCCTGAACTCATTTTGTGTTTTGGGAAAACCCATTGAAATTATGGTTAGACATTCTCAATATCATCAATCTAACATGGAAGCACCAACAATTTATTACCCATATAAAAATAATGATAAGATATCCTATATACTAAGAACAAACCCTTAAATAGGTAAAATATCTAGGAAGACTATGCTAGAACATCTCACTTACAATATCATGTATCAAATAAAAATATTACATCATTTAGAGAAAAAATTACAATTGTTCAATGCATTAAAGTACACCCTTTATTAACGACACCCACCTCCATGTATGTGCCTAAAAACCCACATGAGCAAGAGCTACCATGAAGAAAATGATAGGTTGTGTTGTTGTAAGAAACTTCACACAAGTTCCGAGTTGCAAATGTCTAAACATTGGCTATAGGTCCAATAAAATATTATAGAGGCATAAAACCAACTACAAAACATATAACTATGTTGTCAAAATCAGACAATTGTTGTGGGTAGTGGAAGCGATGGTTGTAGGTGACTGTCCATAATTTCAATAATAAAATACTCTAAACTTGCAAACATAAGTCCACTCTTTTAGAACAACAAACTCATACAAATACTATTCACAAACACATAAACAAAAGACAACAACTATGAAGAGAATAATATTATATTATATTTAAATAACAACCTTTTACACTCATTTACATGCATTTGCTAAGCCCGTAATATTTGTGTATATCAGGTTATGAATAGTTGGCTTGTGGCTATCATAGCTCCTAATTAAGTTGTGTTATCATTATTATATTATCATTTGGTTAGTTAGGTCAGCCTAGGAATTATATAGTGTTGTCTAAGTTGGCCTAGGTAATATCCTAGGAATAAATAGGTATATATATATATGAGGTTGTGATTCTTATTTCATCACCATATCATGAATTGTGTTCTCATTGGAGATATTTGGAGGTTTTCCCCCTTAAAGTGGCTTCTTATTCTCAGTTATTATCATGTATTTTTAACATATTCCATATCATGTTCTTCTATCGTGCAAGTTATTTCATTATAAGTGGTATCAGAGCATGATCTTGGCACCATAGAGACAAGGCATTTTCTCAATTATTGGAGGCAATTTTGGGAAGAGCATATCTTTCAGATTTTGGGAAAAAAATTATAATTTTTAAAGGGTTTTTGAAGACCATATTAAAGAAGACATAGTCCATATTTCAGAGGAATTAGAGTAGAATTAAGTGAATTATTGTAGAATTCTATGGTTTTTGCACATTTTTTTGGAAGGTGCATATCTTTCAAATACTGTCGAATTAGAGCCTGATGTTTAGTGGGTTTTTGAAGAAATAATCGAGGAGAATGCAATCAAAAGTATGGAGAAATAGAAGTATAAATAAGTGAGTTATTACAAAATTAGCGTTTCCAAAACACTCACTCTCAAGGCTGAAAATCTACTAATTTCTTGGACCTGTTTTGGGTAAGTTGTATATTGGTTCTAAAAGTTACGCTAAAAGTTTCAAAGAATTTAATTTTCATTTATCTGATTTATTTCTCTCATGACGATGCCAACAACAAGGGGAAAAAAGAATGTTGTCACACCGAGGAAAACCCCTAATAAGGATGGGGTAGCAATAGAGGATATTAATCCCAATGAAGAAATCAGTAAGGTCAAGGAAGACATTTTCTCAATGAATATGAATATGTGTGACTTAAGAGGACATATATCAGACATATGAAGCATGTTAAATTCCTATATGAATGAACCAATAAATGATTTCTCAAGAAACTAAGGTGAAACTTTTAGGTCAACTAATCTTTGACCTAAATGTTAATACACCTATGGGATCTAGGAATTTGATTCCAAAGGTGAATATGCGCAAGTTTGATGGTAATGATCCTCTAACATGGATAAACCAAATGGAGAATTTTTTTGAAGTACATCAAGTCCCAAATGGAAAAAAAGGTCATGATGGCATCCCTATATCTAGAACTAGATCAATTTATTTGGTATTTTTGGATTTGTACTCATTGAAGGAAAAAGGCTCTCACTATCTCATGGTCAGTTTTTATGGAGGAACTCCAAGCACAATATAACAATAGTGTGATAGACAACTTCTTCAGCCAACTTGTTAAACTTCTACAAACAGGATTTGTTCAAGATTATATTCAACGATTCCAAAATCTATCCTTAAGAGTGGATACAATTATAGAGGAGAACTTGAATGATTTATTCTTGGGTGGTCTCAAGTATCACATTCAACATGAGGTACACATGTTTAGTCCTAGCTCTAAAAATGAGTCTTTTATCTTAGCATGTAGGGTAGAAGAGAAGTATTTGTTTCCTAAGAAGAAAGGGGTTAATTTGACAAGAGAGAAATGATATTCAACACTATCTCTTCCTCAACCTATTAGACTAACTCTATAGAAAATTGAGAAGAGAGAAAAAGGGTTGTGTTTCAATTATGATGAAAATACAATCGAGGAAATAAATATAGTGAAAAGAAATTGTTCTATATTGAAAGTCCAAGTGAGGAAGATGAAGAGGAACCCATATTAGAGGAAGAATGGGAGTCTAATGAGGAATCACATGATTCCCAAAAAATCATTTCATGTCATGCACTCTTAGGTTTTAATGCTCCATAAACTCTCAAAGAAGTGGGTTTATTAAAGAAGTAGAAAGTAATAGTGTTGATTGGCTCTGGGAGCACCCATAATTTCATCAACAAAAATTTGGCTACTTGTCTAAATTATTTTATATATCTAGCTCTATAGTTTCAGGTTTTGAGTATAGATGGTGGTACTGTTAGTTGTTCAACGAAGTTTCATAGTATTAAACTATCCATGGGAGATTAGCACTTCGATATCCCAATGTATATGATATCCAAGGGTGCAGTATATACTATTTTGGGAGTACAATGGCTTACTACTTTGGGAATAATTGAGATGAACTTCCAAGAACTATTCATGAGATTTAAATTAGAAGGAAAGATGATAGAGCTAGCAAGGTCCCCACAAATGGTAAGCTCCCATCAAATGCAAAAGTTTTTTAAGAAAGGAGTTGATGGATTTGTGGCCCAATTATTTTCATTAGAAATCTCTCAATATAAGGCTCACCCATCTAGATTTACAAGAAATAATTGATCATCACTCAGTGTTTTTAAGAGATATTCCAAAGGGAATTCCTCCTAAGAGGGGTCATGATCATGCCACACAACTAGTTCTAGGGAGCCATCCACCCAAAATCAAACCTTACATGCACCAACATATACAAAAAAGTGAGATAGAAATGATTGTTGAAGAGATGATAGAGGTAGGAATTATCAGGCATTTCCAAAGTGTTCACTCCTCACTTGTGGTGATGGTGCATAAGAAGGATGATACTTTGAAAATTTTCCTAGACTATGGAGTGCTCAACTTGTACACCATCAAAGATAAGTTTTCTATTCCAATCATTGATGATTTTCTAGATGAATTGAGTGGAGCTATATATTTTAGCAAAGTTGGATCTTCGATCTTGTTATCATAAAATTAAAATTAAGGAAGAAGATATTTGTAAGATAACATTTAGGATTCATGAGGGCCATTATGATTTTTTGATGATTCCATTTGGTCTTACAGATGAACTATCTACATTTCAAAGTTTGATGAATTATATTTTTAAGAAATTCTTGAGGAAGTTTTTATTAGTGTTCTTTGATGATATATTGATTTATGGCAAGACATGGGAAGAACACGTGTAGCATGTAGATAAAGCATTAAAATTTCTTGAAGATCATCAACTCTATGCTAAGCCATCAAAGTGTGATTTTGGTCTCAAGGAGGTGGAGTACTTGGGACACATAGTTTCACATGAAGGGGTAAAGGCAGATCCTAACAAAATTAAGGCTATCATGGAATGGCCTATTCCAAAAACCATTAAGAAATTGAGGTTTTTCTTTAGATTGATGGGATAGTATAGAAGATTTGTAAATAATTATGGTCATATAACAACACCCCTCACTGTTTTATTAAAGAAGGATTATTTTCATTGGAATGAGTCTTCTAATTCAACGTTTAAGATATTGAAGGAGGCTATATATACAACTCTGGTGCTTGTTACTCCTAACTTCACCAAGGAATTAGTTTTGGAATGTGATGCATCAATAAATGGGATAGGATTAGTTCACATGCAAGAGGATTTACCAATTTCTTTTGAGAGTCATCAATTAAAGGGTAAGAATTAGCTCAAACCTATTTATGAGAAGGAAATGCTAGCTATTATTCATGCAGTAAAATAGTGGAGGCCTTATCTAATGGGTAGGCACTTCAAGGTTAAGAAAAATCATGATAGCCTAAAATATTTTTTGGAACAAGGATTATCTTCTATAGAGCAACAAGAATGGGTCACTAAGATGTTTGGATATGACTTTGAGATTCTATATAAGAAAGGGAACAAAAATGTCATGGTGGATGTACTTTCTAGGAAGGATGAGAAATATGAACCCTTAGTGTGTGTCATTTCAATACTACAAGTAGATTGGGTGGTTGAAGCCAAAGCAGAGTGGTAGAATGATGTTGCTACAAGTAATCTCATTCAACAGTTAAAGAGTGATACTAGTGGTTCAAATAAGTTTTGTTGGAAGGGAGATGCTCTATGGTATAAAGAGTGAGTGTATCTTTGTTATGATTCCACGCTTAAACACAAGATTCTCATAGAACTTCATCAATATCTAGTTGGGGGTCATTCAGGATTTTTGAAGACATACCATCGAGTCAAGCAAGATTTTTCTGAGGAAGGGCTAAAAGGTGATGTTCAAAAATTTTAGGCCGAAAGTTTAGTTTTTCAAAGAAATAAAGGGGAGACAATTAAGACACCAAGTCTCTTGCAATCGTTAGTTATTCCTATACAATGTTGGAAAGAGGTATCTATGGAATTCATCATTGGGCTTCCAAAATATTAGGGTCATAAACCACTGCATTATCACATCCTTTTACAACAAGTATAATGGAAAATTATTTTTTGGAGAAAATACAAAAATTACATGGTACACCTAAGGATATTGTTAGTGATCATGATCTTATCTTCATTAGTCACTTAAGGAAAGATTTATTATCATGTATGGGTACTCATTTGGCTCATAGTTCTTCATACCATCCTCAATCTGATGGGAAAAATGAGATTGTTAATAAGTTTTTGGAAGGATATCTACATTGTTTCACTTTAGATAAAAAGTGTCAATGTATAGATTGGCTACCACTAGTAGAATGGTGGTATAACACTTCCTTTCATAGTTCATAAAAAATGTCTCCATTTATGGCACTATACAGATATCAACCTCCTTCCATCACATCATCATTGAAGGTGTCACCAAGAGTTCAACTAGTGGATGATAACTTTCTTCATCAACAACAAGTACTCTAAGGACTCAAGGATAATTCATCCATGACACAAAATCAAGTGAAACAATGAGCAGACCAGCACCACATTGAAATAAGTTTTGAAGTCAGGGATTAGGTCTTCTTGAGATTGCAACCTTATAAGAAAATCCCATTGAAGCAACAAGAAAACAATAATAAGTTGTCTCCAAAATATTATGGCCCATACCAAATAATGAAAAAGATAGGTAGTGTCACCTACAAGTTGGATTTTCCACCTACAACAAAGATACATCTAGTTTTTCATGTTTCTTTCTTGAAGAAGGTAATTGGGTGCAATATTCCTACTCATACATTATTACAAGAACTCGATGAAGAAAGAATCATCTTGGAACAAGATTACATTCCTCAAACACACACAAAGAAACTAAGGACTAGAACACTCACTGAGTATCTCATCCAATGGAATAATTATCCAATTGAAGATGCCACATGAGAAAATGAGGAGTTCAATAAGAAGAATCCACACTTGATTCACATTAAGGAGAATGATTATTTCAAAAGGGTGGGCATTCTATGCCCTTAATATTTGTGTATATCAGGTTATGAATAGTCATCTTGTGGCTATCTTAGCTCCTAATTAAGTCATGCTATTATTATTATATTATTATTTAGTTAGTTAGGTCAGCATAGGGCTTGTATGGGGTTGTCTAAGTCATCCTAGCTGATATCCTAGGCATAAATAGGTATATATAGGAGGTTGTGAGTCTTATTTCATCATCATATTGTAAATTGTGTTCTCATTGGAGATATTTGGAGGTTTTCCCACTCAAAGTGGCTTCTTATTCTCAATTATTATCAAGTATTTTCAGCTTATTTCATTTCATATTCTTCTATTGTGCAAGTTATTTCATTGTACACATTTACACAAGTATTTGAAGAACAAATCTCCCTCTATGATCCCTCTTTCTTACTCTTTTTCTTCTATGTTTCCCTCTTATTTCCTTCCATACATTCCCTCTACTATCCTCTATTAATTACTCTATTCTAATCTCTTCTATTCCCTCTATTCCTTCTCCATTTTTGTTACCCCAATTTTTTTTATATTTGTCCTCTACCTTCTTTTTCTCTCTCATTTGCTATGTTATTTTTCTATTTTTCAAAAATTTGCTAAATTTCAAAGCATTTTTCACAAAATATTGCCTAAATTTAGAGCAACACTCAAAATTTAGTCATTAATGTTCAAATACCTACCTTTATGAGTTCAAAAGTCGTGTTCATACTTTCCCTATACAATTATTCATCACTACTACGGGTATGTGCAAGATCATCATGGAAAAAAAAGGCCCTTAATTGGCAAAAAATTTAGAAAAATCAAAGTTAGGCAACTTGACGTAAAAAATTGAATAAGTTATCTATATTATTTCAAAAATATGTAAGAATAGAATCTTAGCAAATTGAATGTAGTTTCTAAACTACTAGGTTTATTTAAAAATAAATAAATCTATTTGGTGAAAATTTGAAATTTTAATGCAGCATTACTTAAATTTTAGGAAACAATAAGATGTTTATCCTGACCACACTAACCACAATAAAATGATAATATTTTTTTATAAGATTTTAGATATAAGTAGAGGACTCATGTCCCAATGTGATACATATTTTTTTATAATTTTTTTCCAAGTAAATAATTAATTATGAATTTTTATTAAATTTTTTAAAAAATATAAAACTCGTATGTCTGACCACCTTAACTTGGTCAAAACTTCATGAATTTTTATTTTTTAATCCTATAGTATGCAAAGCATAGAATGTGAAACATGTTTTGATTCAAAAAATGTGATACGCTTTGAAAGCTATAGATTTTTTTCAATCAACCTATCAATCAGACTTTAGTCATAATTCAAATAGAAAATGAATAATAATTATTTATTAAATTCAAAGTAAAGAAAATTTATATTGGTGGAAATTTGAGAATCTCCTTTAAAAACCCTTTTCTTTTCATCAATTTTGAGTAAAAAAAAAGTCGTCAACCACATGGGCCATCATATCACTTACATATCACCAGTTTTTGGTCCATCATGATCATGCACATACCCCTACTCATTAAATGAGCTTACAAGTAGGTATTTTCTACCTCGAAGACAAAATAAAATTAAATAAAAATTTTAAATTTAACAACTCAATATGGTGGTATTAGAGGAAAATGATAGGATAATAATATTAATAAAATTCAATGCCCCTACATCAAACTATCAAGATAGAAAATTTGTGAGCCCCTACTGATTAGTAAAACATTATATTATTGCGAGTCAACAAATTTTTCATTATATGTTAATTGGAATGATTCTAGCTCTATTGGTCTTATTCGTGTTGTATCTTCCACTGGTCTACCCTTCCATTTCACTAAATACTCATTGTACTCCTTACACCTTGTCCTTTTAATCAATCTAGAATAAAAAATGTGTTTTATCTCCTCTTGTTCTTGTTTGGGTAACTGCTTCGTCCACTTTTCAGTCAATGTTTTCTCTTTTCCATGTTGTTGTGATGTCTCCCCCTCATAATAAGCATGTAAATCTAAAACATTAAAAATGGGTGAGATTTTCAAACTTGTTGGTAGCTTGAGTTTGTAAGTATTTGGTGAAAACATCTTGATGATCATCTTACACAGTCCAATCTTCTTCCAATTATAGCTAGGAAATATTTCGTTTGTAGATGTGTAAATACAATATCTTACACTTCAAAGTTATTTTCTCTCATCTTTAAATCAACCTTCTCTTTATACTATTAACTACTCCAACTAAGTTTTCCCTTTACTTGCTAGTGTAAATATTGCATATTTTTGGAAAAATCTTCTCTTTCATTACTTCTCTTGTATCCCTTAGTGTTTGCAAGCTCCCTTAGTTCTAAAATACCCCTAGGGCTATAACCATATGCAATTTAGAATGAAGTATTACCTATATTTTTATTGACTAAGTCATTGTCTATAAAATAAAATTGAGGAAATAATAAATCCCATTGCTTAGGCTTGTCATCAACTAGACATCTTAAAAAATTTCCTTATCTCCAATTAACAGCTTTAGTTTATCCATTCTATTTGAGGATGATATGTATAACTAAACATTAAATCAGTCCCTAATTTTTTCCAATGTGTCCTACAAAAATGTCGTACAAACTTAGTGTCATGATCTGAAACTATATTTCTTGATCAACCATGCAATCTAACAACCTCTATGAAGAATAAATTTCCTACATGTTGCATCATCTATCTCTTTACATGCTATAAAGTGAACCATTTTGGAAAATTTATCAACAATCACAAAATCAGAATCTTTACCTCGTTGTGTTCTTGGTAGTCCAAGAACAAAATTATGCTTGCATCTTCCCACTTCTCTAATATGGGTAATGACTAATATAGGCCTGGGTATGTACAATATCATGATGGGCCAAAAAGTGGCGATATAATGGGTATGTGTAGGGTATGTGGCTGACGACTTTTTTTTACCAAAAATGATGAAACAAAAAGGATTTTTAAAGGATATTCTTAGCTTTCCACCAATATAAATTATGCTTTACTTTGAATTTAATAAATAATTATTATTCATTTTCTATTTGAATTACTTACTAAATTCCTGATTGATAGGCTGATTGAAAAACATTTATAGCTTTCAAATGGTATCACATTTTTTGAATCCAAAACATGTCACATTCTATACTTCACATACTATAGGATTAGAAAAGAAAAAGAATTTCATGAAGTTTTGACCAAGTTAAGGTGGTCAAACATATGAAGTTTTTATATTTTTTAAAAGTTGTAATAAAAAATCATAATTAATTATTTACTTGGAAAAAATTACAAAAAAATATGCATCACATCCGACATAAGTCCTCTACTTATATCTAAAATATTATAAAAAAATATTATCATTTTATTGTGGTTAGTGGTCGACAGACACCTACTTCTTATATTTTCCCTCGAAATTTAAGTACTAATGCATTGAAATTTAAAATTTTCACCAACAAGTTTTTTTTAAAATAAACCTAGTAGTTTTGAAACTAAATTCAATTTTCTACATATTCTATTCTTACATATTTTTGAAATAATATAGATAACTTATTCAAAAATTTACGTTAAATTTCCTAACTCTGATTTTTCTAAACTTTTTGCCACTTAAGGGCCTGTTTTTTCCATGATGATCCTGCACATACCTGCCTATATTTTGAATTTTTCCTTTCACATATTGAGAAACTTGACATTCTTGTGTAGTGATGGAAAATGTATCCCTTTACATTTTCTCACTTGTTTGGTCCCTCCTAGTTAATTTGGATTTAATTGTGCCTTAATTTAGTGGTGTAAAGTGTACCCCTTTACACTTTCACACTTATTTAGGAACCCCTTAATTATTTAAGCTTAATTTTTCCTTAATTATCCCATTAATTCATTTTCCAAGCCTGTTTAATTACATTTTTTTAAGAGGAAACCCAACATTCATTAATTCCTTAGAATGCAGAATTTGAATTTAAATTATGTTTTTTGTGATATTTCAATGATTTCAAATTTGTGATTCAATGTTAGCTTGTGATATTTGAATTTCGAGAAATTGATGATATATATATAAAGGTATTTCACTATGTTTCACTTAGCAATTTTTTATGTGACTTCACAAGAGCTATTCAAGAGAATTTTGGAGAACTTCAAAAGCATTCAAGACTAGATTTATCAGTGTTTTATTTCAGCATTCAAGATCCAATTTTCATATCAAAATATTCTTGCATCATGGATGTTTTTAGAGCTAACATTGTGATGTAGGTTTGATGATCAAATCAAGCACTCAAAGCACTATTTCAAGAAAGATTCAAAGTTTCAAGATCCACATCCATTGAATCCATTCCATGCAAGTTGCAGATCTATATTCCAAGGATTATTCAAGGGTTTGTTGATTAGTAACATTCATTTGTTGATTCTTCATTCCCTCTTTCATGATTTTATTCATTTCAAGGTTTGATTACCAAAACAAGCTTTGACCAAGGAAAACCCCCATTCACCAAAAATAAACTATATTTCCCTTTCATCTTGTGTTTACAAATATAGGTGGAAGAAAGCTTGAATATCTCTAAAGAACAAAAATTGAAGAAGTTGACAAAGTTACAAAAGTTGTCATAAAAGTTGTCATCTCACAGAAACTCATATACAAAATTTAGTTCTAACATTTTGACACTTCCTTTTGGAAAAATTGGAAGATTTAGATATTTAGTAGAGGCTCCTAAAAGTTGTAGAAAAACCCTGATAGTGGACCCATTTACCCCTAGGTGAATGAGTCCCAGTCAACCTTTAAAAACACACTTTTGGTGACTAGTAAACAAAGTTATGCCCTTCTCAAATCTACAATTTAATTTTTAGTTCTACTTATTTTGAGTTTAATATTGTTGTTTCAAATTCAATTTGGCATGATTGGGTTGATTTTATATTTTTAATCTTTCTCCCAAAGGTGCCTGGTGAACCTAGCCTTCATCCTTTAGTCTTAAGGAAATCTACATATTTGCACCTTGAATTGACTCAAGTAAGGGTTGTAAGCAAATTATGTGTGTGGGTCTCATTTCCTAATGAAATGAGTGAGAAATAGGTCCCTAAGTGGTTCATCAATTCATTTTGATAACCCACCTACATTTTTCAAATTTTCACCTTACACAATTTTTTTAATTTTTTCCTTAATCCTTGAGTTAAAAATATCTTTCACTAAGTTTTGCCATTATTTTATAAGCTCCAAAAATTTCCAACTAAACCACCATAATATTTTTCTCTTATTAATTTTTTCCTCATTGATCCTTGAGTAATGTAAAGTTGTTGTCCTTTGAAAAAAATTCCATTTTGTATAAAGTAATTCATCCATGGTGTCCTATCCACACAAGTAGGTTCCATACCTATTGTCCATGAATATTTAAAATCCAAAGAATCTTTGTATAAATATTTCATAGCATCAAACACAAATACTTTAGCCCTCATTTCAATCAATAGTATTTCTCTTCTACTCAATGCATTTGCTACTTTGTTTAAACATCCACTCCTATGCTTGAGAATAAAGGTATATCCTTGTAGTATTTAAACCCACTTCATGTGTCCTTGTTTAAGCTTAGTTTGGCTATTAATAAATTGTAAAGCATGATGATCCACATAGAAAATAAATTATTTTGGGAGAAAATAATGATACTATTTCTTTAAATCTTGCACAATGGCATAAAATTCTTTATCATAAACAAAATACCATTTCTTAGCATCATTAATATTTTCACTAAAACATGTAATAGTTTTTCCCTCTTGACTAAGAACTACTCCTATTGTTGTCCCATTTGCATCACAATCTGCTTGAAACACCTTTGGAAAATAAGGAAATGCTAACAATGGTTCCTTAGTGACTTTCTTCTTCAAAATATCAATTTTTTTATCTAGTTCTATTGTCCACTTAAAATCCTCCTTATCTCCCCTTATAGTTTCAATTATGGGTGCACATATCCCATTGAAATTTCAAATAAACCTATGATAGAAATTATCTAAACCATGAAAACTTTGAACCTCGTGTACACTCCTAGGTATTGGCCATTCAATGATAGCACGTACCTTTTTTGGATCCATTTTCAATCCTTGTGGTGATATAACATATCCCAAATAAACAAATTTCTCCTTCATAAAACTACACTTTCAAATTCACTAATAATATTTCTTCTTTGATCCTTTTCAAGACTTTTCTAATATACAAAATATGTTCCTCTTTGTTGCTACTAAAAATCAGAATGCCATCAAGAAAAACAATCACAAATTTTCATAAAAGTGGTTTCTGCCCTTCATTAATTAACCTCATAAAGATGTTGGGTTCATTCTTTAATTTTAATGTCATTACTAACTACTCATACAACCCCTCTTTGGTCTTAGAAGCATTCTTCCACTCATCACTCTCTCTTATCCTAATTTGGTGATATCCACTTTTAAAATCATTTTTTTGTAAAATACCTAGCCTCCCCCAAATAGTCCATGAGATCATCTATTCTTGTTAAAGTAAAATGATACCTTATTTTTATTTTATTGATAGTTCTTGAGTCCATACAAATCCTCCATTCACCATTCTTATTTGGTGCTAACATGACTAGTATTGTGCATTGGCTAAGACATTCTATAATCAGTCCTCTTTATAATACATGTTGCACTTGCTCGTTCACCTCTTTATTTTTTGTAGTTTTCATCCTATAGGCAGCCTTGTTGGATAAAATTTTCCATAGAATCAAATCAATATGATGGTTGATGCTCCTCATAGGTGGTAGTCCTTTTGATAATTCCTTGGACATAATTTCATCAAATTCTTCTAGAAACTCCTTTAATTCTAAAGGCATGTCACTATTGTGGGTATGTGCAGGATCATGATGGGCCAAAAAGTGGCGATATGATGGGTATGTGTAGGGTATGTGGCTGACGACATTTTTTTTACCCAAAATTGATGAAATGAAAAGGGTTTTTAAAGGAGATTCTTAGCTTTCCACCAATATAAATTATGCTTTACTTTGAATTTAATAAATTATTATTATTCATTTTCTATTTGAATTACGACTAAATTCCTGATTGATTGACTGAAAAACATCTATAGCTTTCAAATGGTATCACATTTTTTGAATCCAAAACATGTGTTACATTCTATGCTTTGCGTACTATAGGATTACAAAAACAATTGAATTTCATGAATTTTTGACCAAGTTAAGGTGGTCAAACATACATTTTTTTATATTTTATAAAAGTTGTAATAAGAAAATTATAATTAATTATTTACTTGGAAAAAAATTACAAAAAATATGCATCACATCTAGACATGAGTACTCTACTTATATCTAAAATATTATAAAAAAATATTATCATTTTATTGTGGTTAGGGTGGTCTAAGACACCTACTTCTTATTTTTCCCTAAATTTAAGTACTACTACATTGAAATTTCAAATTTTCACCAAATAATTTTTTTATTTTTTAAAACCTAGTAGTTTAGAAACTACATTCAATTTGCTACAGATTCTATTCTTACATATTTTTGAAATAATATAGATAACTTATTCAAATTTTTATGTCAAGTTGCCTAACTCTATTTTTTCTGATTTTTTTGCCACTTAAGGGCCTTTTTTTCTATGATGATCCTGCACATACCCTTGTTTTTTGTTGTTTCTATTTGTAGATCCTTAGTCACTATTTCAAAACATAATTTTCCCCCTTTAATCTCCTTCAAAAACATCCTCCTATCACCAATAATGTTATTGGACCACTTTTGACCTCTTCTTCCTTGGTAACTAATGGCATAACAATACATTTTCTTCCATTTTAATCCAAAGTGTAAGTATTTTTTCTTCCATTATGGATTCCCTTCTTATCAAACTAACAAGTCTTTCCTAAGAGTAAGTGACATGCATCCATAGGCATGATACTACACCACACCTAATCTTCAGAAGTGTCTATTCAAAAATTCACTAGGCATTGTGGATCAACCAAGGCTTGGTGCCCTTTTTGTAACCATGAGACCTTGTAAGGGGTAGGGTGAGATATCAATTTTAACCCAAACTTGTCTTCCATTTCAACTAAAACTAAATTATAAAATTTTCCACTATCTATTATGACCTTGCAACATTTTACACCCAACACACATATTGTCCTAAATAAACTTTTTCTTTGGACACGTTCATCTTCTCTTTTCATTGGCTTCAACAATGTCCTCTTCATCATAAATGATTCTCCTCTTTCAAGTTCATCTAGTATACTAATAATAGTGTCAAAAATGTACTCCTTTACATTTTCACACTTTTTTTGGATCCCCTCAATTAAATTAAGCTTAATTATGCCTTAGTAGGCCTTATTTTACATCTACAAGCCTAATAAATTACATTTTTTGAATGGAAAAAATGACAACAATTAATTCCAACACATAATGCTTTACCTTGAGTAATGTGTGTTCTAGGAATAGGGACCTAGAACCCATTTACTCATGGGAAAATGAGTTCTCCCTAGGCCTTCGAACCTAAATTTAAAATATTTTTTTGGTAGTATTTTATTGTTCGGGAATTCAAATTTCAATATCATCTTGTGATATTTAATTTATTGGTGAAATAGAGAAAAATAAGTGTTTGAAAAGTGAAAAAGCAAGATGAGTCAAAATAGACCTATCTTGCTTTATTTCATTAGGAATTGAGATCCACACAATGAATTGATTATAAACCCTTTGGTGAATCAAGTCAAAGTGAGAATCTTCACATTTCCTTATGAGTGAAGGACATGGATCAAGGTAAAACAACACTTTGGGGAGAAAAACTGAAAAATAGAAAATGAACACCAAAATGCAATATAACACTTGAAACAACAATATTTAACTCAATATCAAAAGAACTAGAAAATAGATTGTAGATCTAAGAAGGGTAGAAACTTGTGTAGCATTCACCCAAAGTGCATTTCACAAGCAGAGTTGAGACTTATTCACCCATGGGAGAATGGGTCCAAGTGCATGCTTTTCGTATAGCTTTTAGGAGCCTGTGATGTATATTTGAATTTTCCAATTTTCCTAGGTTTCATAGTCGAAATGTCAAAAATGACTTTAGGATCTTAATTTCTATGAGATGAAAACAATTTTGACAACTTTTGCAACTTTGACAAATTTGTAAATTTTTCACTTTGGAAGGTCTTCGAGTCTTCTTCAACCTTAATCTGCAATCACACACAAGAGAAAAATGTTTCTTTTGGGTGATACAGGTTTTCCATGGTCAAACCTCATTTTGGTAATTAAACTTTGAATTGGAATAATGCATGAAAGAGGGAATAAAGAAAGAACATAGCTATGTTACCACTCAAAAAACCATTGAATGAAACCATGATAATGGAGATCTTAGGGGGTTTGAAACTTGCATGAAATGGTTGAATTGGATGTGGATATTGACACGTGAATCTTTCTTGAAATGATGCTTTAAATGTTTGACTTGATCATAAAACCTACATCACAATGTTAGCTCCAAAAAATATGCATGATGCAAGAAGACTTTGACATGATGAATAAATCTTGAATGCTGCAATAGATCTCTGATATTTTTGCTCTTGAATTCTCTTGATTTCTCTTGAAATTTCACTTGAAATATCATAAATTTTTTGATGAAAGTCTAGGTGAAACTTAGAAAACAACCTTGTATTTATAAGTATGCATCCTTAATTTCCCAAAATTCAAACATCACAAGATTTAATTGAATCATGGATTTAGAATCATTAAAATATGACAAAAAACACAATTTAAATTTAGATCCTAAGGTTTAGGGAGTACCCAGTCACCCATGGGCGAATGGGTCCCAGGTCTGTAAACCTTGGACACACATTTCTCAATGTAAATTATTATGTTTAGGCATTAATTACTGTAAGGTTTCCCCTTCAGAAAATGTAATTTATAAGGCTTGGAAATGAATTAAAGGGCTAATTAAGGCACAATTAGCTCAAGTTAATTAAGAGGGCCCAAATAAGTGTGTAAATTTAAATGGGTGCATTTAACAATACTAAATTAAGGTATTATTAATTCCATTTTAAATAAGAGGGCCTAAATGGGTGAGAAAATGTAAATGGTTACATTTTTCTACACTACATTTTTCCCCCACTTTGGTGAGAGGATGACCTTGTGTCAAACTCACACTAAATTACACAATCAAGAGAGGTCTAATTGTACACTCATTGGAAGGATAAGATGACAAAGATTGAGGAAGGTGATAAAGCCTCCAAAATCTAAGAACTCATGGAAAAACTAACAAAGGCACAAGGAGACACATGCTTATGTTAAACATGTATATGCAAAAATGACAAGATACACAATCATACAATGTCAAAGACTCAATTAAAGAGAAAAAGAAAAAATCAAAAGGGTGGATCAAGCCTTGAGATTGTCCAACATAATCTAGAAAATTCCTTAGCTATTTTTCCAAAAAAAATTACAAGTGGAACTCACTGACTACTACATAAACAATAATTCATGCTCACACATGCTAGTGGAACTTTGTTGCTCACTAGGGGAGCCCCCAAGGGTGGAAAATGAGAGAATCTTATTAGGATCTCATACCATACCAAAGTTATACCTCTGATAATTTTAATAAGGAACCACACAATAGAAACTTCAAGCTCCATAAGGCTTAGCAAGTTGCATTATGCTAAACACTTATGAACAAACAAGGTAGCATAGGAAAGAAAAGTGTGTTATGCTTGGTGGCCATGAAAAAGGGTTGTAACTTTGAGCTTATAAGGATAGCTAGTTGTGTTACGATAAACACTTATGAAAAAAATGAAAATAGGATAAGATATGTTCGAAGGGGTTTTTCTTAGTTCATGTAAGGTCTCCTCTTAGGGAAGATCATGCCTAATGTCTCCAAGGGAGGACAAGTCTAGGATAAAAGATTCATAACTTAGGTAATGCAATGTGTAGCATCACCAATAAGAGGAAAGTTGTATGCCAAGAAAGGTCACACTCTTGGAGGAAATCAAACCCAAGGACACCACCAAGAAGAAGAAACATCACAATAAGTAAGAAGACCACACAATGAAACATAAGAAAAGTCCAAAGATATCCAAAAATGATAATTCCAATGTATGCCCTTGTAGTGTAGGAAAAATTGTCCCTTTTTCACACTTAATTTTGGAATAATTATTAATAAAATGAGCTTAATGTTCCATAATTTAGTGTTGTAATATGTTTTTCATATTCACATGAAGTTTAGGGCCCTTTTAATTAAATGGACTTAATTGTGACTTATTTTTCATAAATTGTAAGGTGTACCTTTACACTTTCACATTAATCTAGGGCTTCATTAATTAATGAGGTTAATTTTCATTAATTTTCCCCTTTAATTCAAATCCAAGCCTAATCAAATGCAAATTATGAGAGATAAAACTCGACATTCATAAATTCCATTATACAACACTTAAATTTGGAAGATGTGTGCCCTAGGTAAGTGACCTAGGATTGATTCGCCAATGTACCTAGGAACCATTTCCCAACTTAACTAGGACCCATTCATCCTATGGGTCCTCACTTAGACCTAGGAACGCCTTTTGAAATATGTTTTTGGTGCTATTTTAATGATTTAAAATCTATAATTCAATGTCATCTTGTGAAATTTGAAATCAAGATAAGTTATTATAAATATAAGGTTATTTTATCAAATTAATACTATATTTTCAAGAGCATAATTGATAGATCAATTACAAAATTCAAGATTATATTTCAAGTGTTCAAGGGTAGATTTTTTCATCATGTTTTGAAACATTCAAGATCTAAGAATCATGTCAAAGTTATGTGGAGTCATGTTTTTTTTTGGAGCTAATATGTTGATGTAGGTTTCATGATTCAATCAAGCATTCAAAGTATCATATCAAGCAAAGATTCAAAGTCAAGATCCACATCCATCGAAGTCATTTCATACAAGTTGTAGACCTCAATTACCAAAGGTTCATACATGGGTTTGGTGATTTGTGGCATTAGTTTGTTCATTCATCATTCCTCCATGCTATTTTACTTCATTTCAAGGTTTAATTACCAAATCAGGGTTTGACCAAGGAAAACCCCCATTCACTAACAAAACAAAAACATTCTCCTTTTTATGTGTATTGCAGATTTGCAATTTGAATAAATGTTGAAAATATCAAAAGTTGCAAAATTGCAAAGTTGTCAAGGTTATCACCTTTATTGCAATTTCATGAAAATTCGCCTATAGAATATTTTTTTGGCTTTCCAACCGTGAGATTCAGGAATTTGGGAGTGAAAATTTTGTAAGATGGTGTGTCCCTTGGTCTTCCTTATCTAGCACGATGCTTGGGTTTGTGACATGGTCTAATTGCCTCTTGTGGATCTTAACTGATGCTTGTATTGGGCATTGACAGGTTGACCTTTTGGTGCAACAAGGCCAACAATTGGTATCAGAGTTGGTAACAGGTTCAAACCCCTCACTTGTGCTAGGGGGGATTGTTGCAAGATGGTGTGTCCCTTGGTCTTCCTTGTCTAGCACGACGCTTGGGTTTGTGACATGGTATAACTCCCTCCTATGGATCTTAACTAAAACTTGTATCGAGAATTGACAAGTTGACCTTTTGGTACAACAACAAGGCCAATAGAAAACACATGAGTAAAGGAACCATAAACCATTTTTAAAAATACCTACATAGGACACATTCACCATAGGGTGAATGAGTCCTAGGAAAACTTTCAAAAATAGTGTTTTCTGAGAGGTACACAAGATTTTTCCTTCTTAGATCTGCCAAAAGATTTATTGTTTCTGATAGTATTAAGTTTTATTTGCAAAACCCACTTTTTAAATTTCCTATTTGAGATCATCTTGTATTTTTAATCCTTCTCCCAAAACCCTTGTTCATTTGTTTCTATCAAGTTATCTCAGGACACTTTGTGCCATAACAAGACACTCTGCAATAGTTTTTGAGATTAGTTTTAAATGTCCTCCACTCATCCAATTTATGTGAAATAAATTGTGTTTTTTATCTCTATGGTTAATTTACTCAGATCTAGTCTTACATTTCATTTTTGAGTTGATTTACTATTTTTAGTGTGTCTCCCAAAAGTGTGGTTTTGCTTAGACCCCTATCCCAACACAAAAAAAAAAGGAAATTGCAAGATTCCTGAAAGAATTTAGTCACCTAAGGGTTGAAAGTGGATTTTGACTTGAGGGATCTCATTTCCCTAATGAAATAGAAGAATAGGTAGGTTCATTCAACCTATTTTTCCCTTGCTATTTATAGTAAGTTCGGTCAAATATCCCAAATTTAGTATAAAACCCCATGTGTAGTGAACTTTACCCCATTTTTCTATGTTTCATTTTGGTGAACCTGAGTTTTGAACATTATAATTTCTAATTTTGAGTGCATTCAAGCCCTAGATCTAGGATTTTCATTATTTAATTGTATTTAGGGTTTCTAAATTTGGCATAAAGTTGTATTGCATTTTAGGTGTAAACTTCCATTTTGCATTGATTCTCAATCTGAAAATTAAAAAAAAATGCATAATATGACATTGATTTTGCATAATGTTTGCATATTAGAGTACTTTTCATCATTCACATTCAAAAATTGCATCAAAATTGCATTTCAAAAAGTTTCATATAGTTCATCATTTGTCATTAGTTTTACTAGGATTTACAGATTAAATTGTGGAAAATTTTGTTTCAGAAATACTAATCTGAGATTTGAAATAGAGAACACATGTAAACACTCAAAAATTGTATTTTTCAATTTTAAAAAACCTATAATAGGACCCATTCACCACTGGGCGGATGAGTCCTTGGAGGCCTACAAAACCCAACTTTTCTAAGCTTTTTAATGTTTTTTGCACTTCCTAGGCTTGCTGGTAACCTATAGAATCAATATAGAAAGTTTCAAAAAAAAAATTATGCATCTAGGTCAAAACATCCATTTCTATCGTCATTTTTAAATCATTCCAAAATCATTTTAGTAGAAATAAACTAAAAAAAATCATCAGATTTTTTAGAAAATTGTTTACATCTTGAAGCATTCCATCAGTTGGATAGATTACCTTTCACAATGTTAGTATCTTTCCTTCCCAAGTATGCTAAGAAAAATTTCATCAACAAGCATTTATGTCATTCCTCCAATATATTTCCTAGCTATGAGAGTCTCTTAGTGCAAGAGAGTGAAAATGTTGACACATTCCTTAATTCCACACCCCCTCATATCTATCCTATTTGTATGAATGATGTGATAAAAGAAGATGCAAGAATAAATAATCATGAAAATCATAATTGTTCTTCTTCCAATACCTCTTATACTCATGATGAAGGTATTTTTGTGTTAGGAGATACACCCATTGAGAATCATGACAATGTTAAAATCTCCTCTTCTATAAACTCTCCTACTTTGGAAGATATTATGGCACAAGAGGATGAGATCATTGACATATTTTTTAACATCACTTTACCTAGTCTTCATTCATCCCTCAATTTTAAGAATGCTTTAGAGAAAGAGTATGAATTCATGGATAAACATGGCAATCACATTTGTTCTTCTCCTAATATCTCTCCTATTTGTGAAGAAGATAGTTTGGAGTTAGAAGATACACCCATTAAGAGTCATGAGAATCTTGTTTTTCCCTCTCCTAATGTGTAATGCCCCTCCGTGTTAGTTGTTCTGAACTTGTGTGTGAGTATTTGTGTGTGCTTCATTGATTACTGTGTTATTTGATTGTGTGAAAAATATAATATGTTAGTAATCATGTTTAAATAATTAATTAAATCATAAGTGGTTTGTAAAGTTATTTAAAATATAATTAGGAATTAAAATAATAATCAATTAAATCAAATCAAATGATTTAGAACAAATGATCAAATTAAACTAATTCGTAAAAGTAAAAGTGATATTATTAGATAAATTGATTTAAATTATTGAAGTTAATAATAATTATGAACAAAATAATCTTGAAAAGATAATTATTATAATAAGAAATTTAAATGGATAAGGAGTTAGGAAGCTGAAGTGTTTTAAAGCAAGAAATGAAACTTCACCTATAGAGCATTTGGAAGTCGAAGAGAACTGGAGATTATGAAAAATAAATAAATAAATGTTATATTAGTTTGCGAAAATATTAAATGTGTTTAGAAGAAAATTTTGCAAATGGTTGATTTTAATTATTTTAATGTGGAAGTAATTAATTATGTATTGTGGTGATAATGAATATATATTCAAATAAAAGTTCAATTTTGAGGATTTAAATTTATTTAATTTTAATCATATGCGTGAAAAAGGCAACAAAAGGAATTAGAGGATTAATAATTATTTTGAGCTATTTCTTGAGATGTGACTTTTGGTATTCTCAGGAAGAGGAATGGAAGAGACTGTTGTGTGTGATTTCATTTAGGGTATTTTTTGTTGGTAAGGGGGGGATTCTCTTTCCAACAGATTTTGGAGAAATTTGGTAGTCAGTTTTCTGTTATAGTATTGCATTCTTTTATTATTTTGAGAATTCATTTGAGGAGTAAGATTTGAGTGAGGGAGGATCTTAGAGCTACTGCTAGAAACATTCATTGGTGGAGGATTGGATCGGAAAAAGGGATAGAGCTTCTATAGATCTTCTTCAAACACAGGACGCCAGGTTCTTTTCTTATTTATTTGTTGTAGCGTCAAATAAAATAGCAAGTGATAGGAATTGATTCGTTGTGTATGAAATTTTCATTTGGGGTTGGAATTCAAATGTTGTGAAAAGAAAATCTATTGGGTTGTTGTTTAATCAACGGGAATTTAACTGGGGTTCGGGATTGCTACTTGTTAAACTAGAATTTGGTTGGGTTCTGGATTGTCAATTATTAGTTTGAAATTTCTTGGAGTTTGGGATTGTTGTTTATTTTAATGAAATTATTTGTTGGGTTTTTACTGTTGTTTATTATAATGAAACTAAGATTGGAATTCTAGAAATAACCAGTAATACTGTAGTTTTGGCTGGGAAATATAATTAATAAATTTAAGAATAATCTTTTTACTAGGAAAACTGGGTTGCGTATATTCTTGTTTACATTTAAATATACATAGAAGAATTGTACAGTGTATATCCGTCTCTCTTTTCGAAGTATTTGAAATACAATATATATCTATAAATATATATATGTATATGTATATGTATATATATATCTATTATATTTGATATATACATATATATATATACCATATATATATATATATATATATATATAGGTATATATATATATATATATATATATATATATATATATATATATATATATATATATATATATATATATGTATATATACGTTGATAAATATTGATTGTAAATTTATTTATTTTTGAAATTCGCGGAATTCCCGTCAAAATTTTGCATGTGATTGATATTAATAAACCACCGACTAAGTGGTGGTTCGGCCTCGGCCGTACCCACCACCCAGACGGGGGTTGGTACCCGTGCGGCAGTCTGCGGACTGTCCACAACAGTCCTACGGACTGCTGCGAACAGTCTGTAGACTGTTCGTAGCTGGGTGTTAATCCCGTGGCTATTAATAGCCCGTAGCCATTCCAAAGAAAATATAAGCTATGAAATATGCGCTTTACTTTTCCTTTAAACAAAAATTTTGTGTTTTGATATATGTATTTATAATTATATATATATATATGTACATATCATATATTTATTAATTAAGTTAATTATATTTTATGTCACGATTTCTCTATTATATTTATTTAATTAAATTCTGCCTGTAAACAGATTGTTTCACTTTCTGGTATGAGATAAACAAAATTTTATTATAGAGGAAATGTGAAATTAGAAAGGAATTTCTATTAATTTGTTAAATTATAAACTTGATAGGATAATATAGTAAAAAGGCAGATTGTGAACATATATCAACATTGATTATTTAATTCTTTTTAATGTGTGAAATAGAATTTAGCATAGAATCGAATAAGTTATCTTTTTATGAGGTTGAGTCTTGTAGAATTGTTGGATTCTTAGAAAAGATCTATTCTCTTTTTACATTCTCTCCTCAAAAAGAATTAAAATATATATAGATGTAAGGGTTTTTAAAAGGCACTTATGTGTGTAAATTTTATTTAGATATATTTAAGGTGGTAAGTTCTAATATGTAGTTTAAGTAATTAGAGTATTGTTATTATTGTCTTTTTAAAGTATAAACAATTGGTCTTAAGTGGTTTTCACAATTAATTTTAAATATTGGAAGTGAGTGTTAAGTTAGTATGATGAAAGGAGAGTGGAAATAATGTTTTGAACATAAGTAGTTATGAAATGATAATGAGTTAACTACCCAACTATTAAGTAGTTTTCAATTATGTTGATAGATGAAAGGAGAAATTTAAATGTATGGGCATGACTAGAGATTGATTAGGGTATTCTTGAATTGGATAGTTTATTGGTGCAATGGGATTTTTAATCTTTTGAAAATTGACTTCCTTTATATTCATTTAATGGTTGATTTGTAAGTTCTCTTTATGAATAAGTCTATTAGAATACTTGTAATGGTTATCATGAATTGTTTTAGTTAATTGAGTATTTCAGTTGAGTAAGTTGTAAAGTTATTTAGTTCTGGTTGTTAAATGATTGGTTACTAAATATTGTTCTCATTTGAATTTTTGGTTGTTTATTATGCGAGTGTTTTTTTTTGTGGAGTTGTGAGTGGTTGAGTATTTAAGGTGTCCTTTAATTTGGTCCCTTGGATGCCTGGTTGCATGCTTTTACCTCTATTATTGAAGGATTGTTTTTGGACATTTCTGTATTGGTATGAATGCCTTTGGAGATTAATTTTGATTAAAGGAATCCTTTGTCATTTAATTTGTGTTGCAATGTAATTGGGAACTCGTGTTTTGGTTTATGAGTTGTGGATAGTTGATCTTCTTGAATTTCTGATTTATTTTGTATCGAAGTTGATTATGTAGTCTGGATGGAGTTGTTCATCTTATTTCAATGTATTCACTCATTATATTTGAATTGAAAATAGTTCTTGTGGCCTTGCAATTGTTGTTGTCATTGCTATGTTTTTTATTTTATGAAGGTGATTTGCGTACCACTATAAGGGGCTTCTTGTGAGGAGAAAATTGAGGTCTCCAATGGAATGCCTAGTTGGTGGCTTTTGGGTTTATTAAGTGATTTCGTTGAATTAAAGGTTGGTTTTCTTTTGCGTTTTCCTATTTGAGGTGACACCATTGTTGTTTTGTGGATGGGTCTTGATGAATCTTCTCTTTTTATGGCTTTTCTGAGTTACTCTCATATTTGAGGAAATTTTATCCTTGTGTTGGAATTATTGGAGAAAAACTCTTGATGCTTCACTTTACCCTTGTTTGTGGGTTTTCATTCTTTTGGCTTCCAGAGGCTTGAGATGATTGATAATTGATGTTCTCTCTCTTTATGTGCCTTTGATGTGGCAAGTGTTTTGGTTTCATGATTTTGAAAAGGGTTGTACGAGAATTGTTGAGACTTTGATTATGTATTTATAGCGAGATGGGTAATGCCTCGCATGTTTCTCTATTGTGATCTAATGTTCTTATTATGTTGTACAACCCTTGGTCTTGGTTTTTATGTTGTTGGGTCTCTAGGGAGAGTGGCTCCTCATGGGGGCCGGTGCCCCATTTAAGGGGAAGGGCACAGGATAACCCACGAGTGAGTTAGTAATCAAGTGAAAACCTAATAATTAACTTAGGTGGGATGGGTAGTAATATCATTATAAGATTCAATAAAAAGGATGCCTCGTCTTCATTAGTGCTTTCATAGACTAATAGAAGGCTGAGAAGGCTGTGGTTGGCAAGGTCGTGACCTCGTCCTCACGAGAGGTCTACGGCTCTGCATGAGTCACCCTATGGACTGGCGCCTCCAATTGGGAGGAAGGGCACAGGACAGCCATAGATGGGACCGGCGCCTCCAGTTGGGAGGAAGAGCACAAGACAACCCATGTAGGACTATGCGATGACACTCTCCCCTAGTTGCCCAGGTGTTTTTACTTTATTGTGTTCCTCTAGAAGTATGTTATGGGAGTTGGTTTAGATTGTGGTTGAATGGACTTATTGATTTATGGAGTATTGCCTTGATACATCTTTGGTGTACTTTGTGGTCTTGTATGATCTCATTGATATTTGACTTATGATCTTGTACTCTTTTGGTACTGTGATATGATGTTATTGTATTGTTTTATTGCAATTTGGAATTGTATTATGTTTATTAATTTAGTTTGTTTTGGAAGTGTTCCATGATCTTCCTTTGGTTACTTGTTTATTGGTCATTGCTTTGATTTATGTGATGGGATTTATGACTTTAAGTTATTATGATGATTCTTGTAATCCTTGAGTTTTATGATACTTTTGTATGTTGTTGAGTCTTGTGGTTCCCTATTTTGGATGTTCCTGGTTGAGGTCTCTTTCTTGTTAGCTCCTAGCACGGGGGGTGGGTCTTCAGACTCACATGGTCGGGTGGAACGTGCTAAGCACCCCATTGGGCCCCCAGTCAAGGATCGAGAGGTGCAGATTTGTGCGGTTGCAGCGACTCCAGAGTTGTATCCGTCTTGGAGCCAGTTTTCATCTATTTATTTATATCATGTTATCTTATGTATGATTTCCATTTATGTTTGGAAACACTTTTGTATCATTGTATCTCTAGAACATTGTACTATAATGTAATGTTAACTCGGTGTGGATATTGGTCGTGGCAATTGTTATTCAATGTGTTAAGTTAATTATGCATATGTTGTATTTATGTACACATATGGTTTCTTATCAATGATTATCATGTATGTGTTATATTTTTTATTGTTTATTTTGTTATGGATTATATCTTTGGCTTTTATTCTTTATTGTTGTTGTGTGGATCCAAGTCTCGTAATGACTCCTTGTGTACCCCAAGGGATGTATGTGCTAATGAATCTACTTAAATGAAATTCATGTCATGACTTAATGTGTATTACATGTATTTTATGTTAATTTTTTTTTAAAAAAATTGTGCTGTAATTATTGTTTAATTGTCCTTTGGGGTTCGCATGACAGGGCATTACAACATGGTATCAGAGCCTAGGTTCATACACTGGGCACTATGTGTGCTCACTATGTAACCTTGCGCTTAGACCCGCGAGTCTTTAGTTTCACTTTTCTTTTGTCATTGTTGTGAACATGAGTTTCTTCTGTTAACCGGTGTCGGGTCAATGGTGCAGGAAACTGATGGGAAAGGATAGGACCCTCGGTGTAGTGCGCAATGCACCGATATCCTTCCTGTCGGGGATGCTCTATGGACCCTTGAGTTTTAGTGTGATGTGTTTCTTGGTGATGTGTTTTATGTGTGTGAATATGTCAAGTGTGTGTGGAATCTGCGATTTTGTTGTCCTTGAGTGATGAATTATGTTTTCTTGAATTTGTGAAGGTGTAAAATTTTACCCTTTTTATTGAAATTGATGTGAGTTTTGGTGTTGAATAATGGTTAAAGTGGAGTTCCTTGTGTGAAAATTATGAGTTTTAACGAAGATGTGAGGTTTTGTGGATAATTATTCTATGATTTTTAGTAGAATATAGTATCTTGAGGTTAAAATGCAACTTGAATTATTGGTACTAATGTGCAATGTTCTATGGTAGCTTTTGATTTACAGGAAGTTGGCTTCAGAAAGAATAGTGACGAAGGTAATGTAATTGTAATATGCAGGTATAGATACTTATAATGTCAAGTAGTAATTAATTTTGATACAGTATAGGAATTAGATTTATGGTTAGTACCCTTATACGAATATTTCCTAACTAATAAGAAGCAAATTGTTTATGAGTTACTAGAATTTTTTTGACTATTATGTGTTGTTTAGTGGGAGGGACAGTGTGGTATCACTTGCTCGCGAGTGCCCTACTATGCTGGGAGTTCCTCTCACGATGTTGATATATATATGTATTGTGCACAACGTTTGTTTGCATGTAGGATTGCAGGAACTAAGTCTCGATTCCACCTGCATTGTCAGGACAGGGTGAGCATTATATACACCCAATGGGTTTGACGTTGAACATATGAGCCGACAAGAAAGTTTCCTCAACCTAGTTTTTCATCTGTCCTAGTGTTGATAAATTGGTCTGGTTGCAACCTCGTCATCACTTTTGTTTTGGTATCATTTCTTTATTTTTGGTTTGTTTAATTTTCATGGCTTACTTGATGATGTTTAATTGATGTTTTAATTTATGGTGTTGATGTGCTTTTGATCATTGATATTGTTGTGTTACCATGTTTATGTTTGAGCTCGACTTCCAGGAGTAAGTCAATGTCTAAGGGGGGGAGGATGTAATGCCCCTCCGTGTCGGTTGTTCTGAACTTGTGTGTGAGTATTTGTGTGTGCTTCATTGATTACTGTGTTATTTGATTGTGTGAAAAATATAATATGTTAGTAATCATGTTTAAATAATTAATTAAATCATAAGTGATTTGTAAAGTTATTTAAAATATAATTAGGAATGAAAATAATAATCAATTAAATCAAATCAAATGATTTAGAACAAATTATCAAATTAAACTAATTCATAAAAGTAAAAGTGATATTATTAGATAAATTGATTTAAATTGTTGAAGTTAATAATAATTATGAATAAAATAATCTTGAAAAGATAATTATTATAATAAGAAATTTAAATGGATAAGGAGTTAGGAAGCTGAAGTGTTTTAAAGCAAGAAATGAAACTTCACCTATAAAGCATTTGGAAGTCGAAGAGAACTGGAGAATATGAAAAATAAATAAATGTTATAGTAGTTTGCGAAAATATTAAATGTGTTTTGAAGAAAATTTTGCAAATGGTTGATTTTAATTATTTTAATGTGGAAGTAATTAATTATGTATTGTGGTGATAATGAATATATATTCAAATAAAAGTTCAATTTTGAGGATTTAAATTTATTTAATTTTAATCATATGCATGAAAAAGGCAACAAAAGGAATTAGAGGATTAATAATTATTTTGAGCTATTTCTTGAGATGTGACTTTTGGTATTCTCAGGAAGAGGAATGGAAGAGACTGTTGTGTGTGATTTTATTTAGGGGATTTTTTGTTGGTAAGGGGGGGGATTCTCTTTCCAACATATTTTGGAGAAATTTGGCAGTCAGTTTTCTGTTATAGTATTGCATTCTTTTATTATTCTAAGAATTCATTTGAGGAGTAAGATTTGAGTGAGGGAGGATCTTGGAGCTACTGCTGGAAACATTCGTTGGTGGAGAATTGGATCGGAAAAAGGGATAGAGTTTTTATAGATCTTCTTCAAACACAGGACGCCAGGTTCTTTTCTTATTTATTTGCTATAGCGTCAAATAAAATAGCAAGTGATAGGAATTGATTCGTTGTGTATGAAATTTTCATTTGGGGTTGGAATTCAAATGTTGTGAAAAGAAAATCTATTGGGTTGTTGTTTAATCAACGGGAATTTAACTGGGTTTCGGGATTGTTGCTTGTTAAAATGGAATTTGGTTGGGTTCTGGACTGTCAATTATTAGTTTGAAATTTTTGGGAGTTTGGGATTGTTGTTTATTTTAATGAAATTATTTGTTGGGCTTTTACTGTTGTTTATTATAATGAAACTAGGATTGGAATTCTAGAAATAACCAGTAATACTGTAGTTTTGGCTGGGAAATACAATTAATAAATTTAAGAATAATCTTTTTACTGGGAAAACTGGGTTGCGTATATTCTTGTTTACAAAAGTCGGGGGTTGGTACCCGTGCGGCAGTCTACGGACTGTCCATAACAGTCCTACATACTGCAGCGAACAGTCTATAGACTGTCCGCAGCCGGGTGTTAATCCCGTGGCTATTAATAGCCCGTAGCCATTCCAAAGAAAATATAAGCTATGAAATATGCGCTTTACTTTTCCTTTAAACAAAAATTTTGTGTTTTGATATATGTATTTATATATATATATATACATATCATATATTTATTAATTAAGTTAATTATATTTTATGTCACAATTTCTCTATTATATTTATTTAATTAAATTCTGCCTGTAAACAGATTGTTTCACTTTCTGGTATGAGAAAAACAAAATTTTATTATAGAGGAAATGTGAAATTAGAAAGGAATTTCTATTAATTTGTTAAATTATAAACTTGTAGGATAATATAGTAAAAAGGCAGATTGTGAACATATATCAGCATTGATTATTTAATTCTTTTTAATGTGTGAAATAGAATTTAGCATAGAATCGAATAAGTTATCTTTTTATGAGGTTGAGTCTTGTAGAATTGTTGGATTCTTAGAAAAGATCTATTCTCTTTTTACATTCTCTCCTCAAAAATAATTAAAATATATATAGATGTAGTGGTTTTTAAAAGACACTTATGTGTGTAAATTTTATTTCGATAGATTTAAGGTGGTAAGTTCTAATATGTAGTTTAAGTAATTAGAGTATTGTTATTATTGTCTTTTTAAAGTATAAACAATTGGTCTTAAGTGGTTTTCACAATTAATTTTAAATATTGGAAGTGAGTGTTAAGTTAGTATGATGAAAGGAGAGTGGAAATAATGTTTTGAACATAAGTAGTTATGAAATGATAATGAGTTAACTACCCAACTATTAAGTAGTTTTCAATTATGTTGATAGATGAAAGGAGAAATTTAAATGTATGGGCATGACTAGAGATTGATTAGGGTATTCTTGAATTGGATAGTTTATTGGTGCAATGGGATTTTTAATCTTTTGAAAATTGACTTCCTTTATATTCATTTAATGGTTGATTTGTAAGTTCTCTTTATGAATAAGTCTTTTAGAATACTTGTGATGGTTATCATGAATTTTTTTAGTTAATTGAGTATTTCAGTTGAGTAAGTTGTAAAGTTATTTAGTTCTGGCTGTTAAATGATTGGTTATTAAATATTGTTCTCATTTGAATTTTTGGTTGTTTATTATGTGAGTTCTTTGTTTTGTGGAGTTGTGAGTGGTTGAGTATTTAAGGTGTCCTTTAATTTGGTCCCTTGGATGCCTGGTTGCATGCTTTTACCTCTATTATTGAAGGATTGTTTTTGGACATTTCCGTATTGGTATGAATGCCTTTGGAGATTAATTTTGATTAAAGGAATCATTTGTCATTTAATTTGTGTTGCAATGTAATTGGGAACTCGTGTTTTGGTTTATGAGTTGTGGATAGTTGATCTTGAATTTCTAATTTATTTTGTATCGAAGTTGATTATGTAGTCTGGATGGAGTTGTTGATCTTATTTCAATGTATTCACTCATTATATTTGAATTGAAAATAGTTCTTGTGGCCTTACAATTATTGTTGTCATTGCTATGTTGTTGATTTTATGAAGGTGATTTGTGTACCACTATAAGGGGGTTCTTGTGAGGAGAAAATTGAGGTCTCCCATGGAATGCCTAGTTGGTGGCTTTTGGGTTTATTAAGTGATTTCGTTGAATTAAAGGTTGGTTTTCTTTTGCGTTTTCCTATTTGAGGTGACACCATTGTTGTTTTGTGGATGGTTCTTGATGAATCTTCTCTTTTTATGGATTTTCTGAGTTACTCTCATATTTGAGGAAATTTTATCCTTGTGTTGGAATTATTGGAGAAAAACTCTTGATGCTTCACTTTACCCTTGTTTGTGGGTTTTCATTCTTTTGGCTTCCAGAGGCTTGAGATGATTGATAATTGATGTTCTCTCTCTTTATGTGCCTTTGATGTGGCAAGTGTTTTGGTTTCATGATTTTGAAAAGGGTTGTACGAGAGTTGTTGAGACTTTGATTATGTATTTATAGCGAGATGGGTAATGCTTCGCATGTTTCTCTATTGTGATCTAATGTTCTTATTATGTTGTACAACCCTTGGTCTTGGTTTTTATGTTGTTGGGTCTCTAGGGAGAGTGGCTCCTCGTGGGGGCCGACGCCACGTTTAAGGGGAAGGGCACAGGATAACCCCCGAGTGAGTTAGTAATCAAGTGAAAACCTAATAATTAACTTAGGTGGGATGGGTAGTAATATCATTATAAGATTTAATAAAAAGGATGCCTCATCTTCATTAGTGCTTTCGCAGACTAATGGAAGGCTGAGAAGGCCGTGGTTGGCAAGGTCATGACCTCATCCTCACGAGAGGTCTACGGCTCCGCATGAGTCGCCCTATGGACCGACGCCTCCAATTGGGAGGAAGATCATAGGACAGCCATAGATGGGACCGACGCCTCCAGTTAGGAGGAAGAGCACAGGGCAGCCCATGTAGGACTATGCGATGACACTCTCCCCTAGTTGCCCAGGTGTTTTTACTTTATTGTGTTCCTCTGGAAGTATGTTATGGGAGTTGGTTTAGATTGTAGTTGAATGGACTTATATTGATTTATGGAGTATTGCCTTGATACATCTTTGGTTTACTTTGTGGTCTTGTATGATCTCATTGATATTTGACTTATGATCTTGTACTCTTTTGGTACTGTGATATGATGTTATTGTATTGTTTTATTGCAATTTGGAATTGTATTATGTTTATTAATTTAGTTTGTTTTGGAAGTGTTCCATGATCTTCCTTTGGTTACTTGTTTATTGGTCATTGCTTTGATTTATGTGATGGGATTTATGACTTTAAGTTACTATGATGATTCTTGTAATCCTTGAGTTTTATGATACTTTTGTATGTTATTGAGTCTTGTGGTTCCCTGTTTTGGATGTTCTTGGTTGAGATCTCTTTCTTGTTAGCTCCTAGCATGGGGGGTGGGTCTTCGGACTCACATGGTCAGGTGGAACGTGCTAAGCACCGCATTGGGCCCCCAGTCAAGGATCGAGAGGTGCAAATTGGTGTGGTTGCAACGACTCTAGAGTTGTATCCGTCTTGGAGCCAGTTTTCATCTATTTATTTGTATCATGTTATCTTATGTATGATTTCCATTTATGTTTGGAAACACTTTTGTATCGTTGTATCTCTAGAACATTGTACTGTAATGTAATTTTAACTCAGTGTGGATATTGGCCGTGGTAATTGTTATTCAATGTGTTAAGTTAATTATGCATATGTTGTATTTATCTACACAGATGGTTTCTTACCAATGATTATCATGTATGTGTTATATTTGTTATTGTTTATTTTGTTATGGAATATATCTTTGGCTTTTATTCTTTATTGTTGTTGTGAGGATCCAAGTCTCGTAATGACTCCTTGTGTACCCCAAGGGATGTATGTGCTAATGAATCTACTTAAATGAAATTCATGTCATGACTTAATGTGTATTACATGTATTTTATGTTAATTTAAAAAAAAATGAAAATTGGTGCTGTAATTATTGTTTAATTGTCCTTTGGGGTTCGCACGACAGGGCGTTACATAATGCTTCTCCCACTTGGAAGTTGTTGGTGTAAATAAGTATTTTACTTATTACACTTTACTTAAGCTTACTTAGGGAATGTATATCATTGTAGTTTTCACTTGTGACACCTAGTTATTTGCATGTTGCATCTAGGTTTGTGCATACATTGAGAGATATGATTTGGACACTTAGGGAAGTGTGTGCAGGAGAAATCCCACTCTTTGTGGTGTGATCTAGTTATCACCTTTTTATCTCCACTTTTCATGGCATGATAATTCCACTTTAGGTGGGTGATCCAAATTTCATGGAATTATCTATTATTTCTTTCTACCTACCTTGCACATGATTGAGACACTTGTCTCATTCATGGCCCTTCATTGTGTATAGGCGAGCCTTGTACATACTTGTAATTGAACATCTTCATGCATATTGAGCATACACTCATCATATTCTCTCATCTTCTCTCTCTCTTTTGTGCTATCTTTGGTCTCTTGATCCTATTGTTTTTTTTCATAAGTTATTACATGGTATCAGAGCAGGTGGAGGTTCTTTGCATAGCCATTATTGGGATATCTTAGTTCGTGTGAAGGTGGTCAAGAGGAAAATCTAAGGATCAACTAAATTTTGGTGCATACTAGACCAAATTTGACCTCAAATTCAGATTCAAAAGGTTGTTTCTAGTTAGGATAGGCTTTCTTTTCATCAAAATCTGACAGCGGGAGCTGTAGATCAGAAAAATCACCTATTTGGGTATTTTTTCAATTTTGTAAAATTTTTCTATAGTTCTACAAAAAATTTGTTAAAAAAAGGATCAGTTGAAATTTTTTGAATTTTTTTTTTAAATTTCAATTTGTATGATTAAATTCATTGTAGAATTTTTATTGAAAAAAAAAAACTTTGTATTTCTATTTTTTTATTTTTATAAATCAAAAATAAAAAAGAAATATAAAACGATTGTATAGTCATTGCAGAGTATGCAGGTACTCTTCCCTGTAGGCATGTCATAGACACTCTTAGGAATTTCCAAGTGGCATCCCACTATTCACTATGTGTGAGCCCCTAGCAGGTACCCTTAGCCTACATGGGAACCTCTCAAAGTAAGCGGCAGTCATTTGAAAGAAAAACCAACGTTCAAAACGAAAATTCTGATAGCCCCTAATAAATTTAGCAGCACTTTTCAAATCGGCGTACAAATAGGGCTCCACATGGAAAGAAGTAACTGGCACAGAGAAACTAGTTTCAAAAATTTTAGATTCTTCCATAGATTCAAAATTTCTAGCACAAATAGAATATTCTGGCAAGAAGTTATTTTTGGCATGACGGGCAAACAACCGTCAATTTTATGCCCTTGAAAATAGAATATTCTAGTAGGGGAGGTATATTCTCAGTGACAGGAATTTAACTGTCAAATTTAATCGATTGTATCACTAACATCATCCACATTCCAACATGACTTCAACAACCCTTAAGGAATTTTGGACCCCCTTTCCGTTGAAGGTTTTCATTTTTCAGTCCAACTTCTAAGGTCCATACCTTTCCTATTTTAACTCCTTTTTTTGAGCAATTTTTTTTTATTTGGGCTAATTTTTTGTGTACTTTGTAGCTATGTAGTTGGTTTCTAATTATGGTGGACAAATTTACTAGAATTTTTAGTTTTTCAACACTGTACCTATCCAATCCTCATTTCTACAACTTCTGGGGCTTCATACAGACACATACGAACTCCTTTTTAGGTGTCATTTTTTCTGAAAGTGCATGATTTTTGTCTACTTGAATATGATATTTTTTGAAGTGATCTTGAGTGGATTTTGTACTTTCAAAATATGGTTTTTTTTGGCCTATTTGGCACTTGTATTACATAGATCTGAATTTAGGTCTTTGCTTCATTGTTCTAGTATGTTCTCAGCCTATTGTGGAAATTTGTAAATCAGAAATCATAAGTCCACTTATGCAAGTTGCAAGTGGCCTATTGTACACGCACTAAATTAAAAAGTTCCAAAATAATCTTTTTGGGGGAGGTACTTTGATTGAGAGAATTTGGGGGGGTGTCTCTTGTGTGATTGTGCCTATCTTCTCTCTTTTTCTCTTGCATTCCATCATGGGTTCATCTAAATTTCCACTTCACTGCACATAATTATGCTACATGGAAAGTATGTGCATGGAGTAAACTAATGGAAAAGGGCACTCTTTCATGGCAACAATAGGTTCATCACAACAGTGGATTCTTGATTCAAGGGCTACTCAACATATGTGTTCTTCAAAGGGTAAATTTTCCTGCTTGGAGTCTTTTTTAGTGCCTCACATATTCATTGGCAATAATACACAATTGTAAGTTGAGGGGAAAGGTGCAATTGAGATGGGTGATGGGACATTTGAAGATGTGCTTTATGTTCCAAACTTGAGCACCAATCTTCTCTCCATCTACCAAATCACACATCCTGGAGATGGTAAGAAATTTGAATTCACTCTTGACATAGTTTGGTAAAGGAACTTGTGAATGATGCTTTGGTTGCAATGGGCTACTCAACATATGTGTTCTTCAAAGGGGCAATTTTCCTCCTTGGAGTCCTCTTCAGTGCCTTACATCTTCATTGGTGATAATACACAAGAGTAAGTTGAGGGGAAAGGTGCAATTGAGATGGGTGATGGGACATTTGAAGATGTGCTCTATGTTCCAAACTTGAGCACCAATCTTCTCTCCATCTACCAAATCACACATCATGGAGACGGTAAGAAAGTTGAATTCACTCCTGACACAGTTGTGGTAAAGGAACTTGCAAATGATGCTTTGGTTGCAATGGGTCAAGCTAATCAGAATGCAAGGCTTTACTCATTCTCCTTTTGTGTACCTTGTGCTCCTTCTACAACATTGATTACTCATTCAAACTCATAGAGTAAAATATGGCATGAGTGGTTTGGTCATCTCAACTACCACTATCTACAACAGCTTCACACCAAGGACATGGTAAAAGGGCTTCCTCAACTCAATTTTTTTGGGGGTGTATGTTTAGGATGTTCCATGGGAAAGAATCCCAAAGAGAATTTTGATAGAGGGAACTCTTGGAGAGCCTTGGATCTTCTTCAACTTGTTCATAGTGATGTAGTGGGCCCTTTTCTAGTGAAATCCTTTGGCAAAGCTTGTTATGTCCTCACTTTTATTGATGATCTTTCACGACACACTTTAGTCTACTTCCTTTGTCACAAAAGTGAAGTATTTGATAAGTTTCTCAACTTCAAAGCACATGCTGAGAAGCAATCCGGGAAGCAAGTCAAGAAATTTCTTATAGACAATAATAGAGAGTATGTGAACAATAGACTTGAGGAATTTTGCACACTTGAGGGAATTGACTTACAACATTTTTTTACCTACACACCCCAGCAGAATGGTGTGGGAGAAAGGAAAAATAGAACCCTCAAGGAAATTGAAATTTGCATGATACATGTCAAGTCTCTTAGTCCAGCTTTTTGGGTAGAAGCAATCAGTTGTGCCACCTACATCCAAAATTAGGTTCCTCATAAAGCTTTGAAGGGTATCACTCCTTTTCAAGCTTGGTTTGCTAGGAAACCTATTGTGAAACACTTCAGAGTGTTCAGGAGTCCAACATTTGCTTGTATTCCTTCATAGAAACATAGGGCATTAGAGCCATAGAGCAAGCCTTGTATCTTTGTGGGATATGCAGATGGTGTTAAGGCATATAGACTAATGGATCCTAAGACTCATGATATTTTCTTTGAGAGGAGTATACATGTTAAGGAAAGCTCACCTAGCTTTGATTCTTCTAATCCTTCTTCCTCCATAGTTGACAACAATGATAGCGATTCAAATGGTGATGGCTCTCCTTCCTCACTGACTTGCAAGGTTACACCTTCGTAGGGTCCACTTCTAGTTGAGGAGCCTCGTCCTTCTACCCTTACTAGACCTCGTTGGCCTTGTCAGACTCTTGAGGAAACAAGTTCACTTATTGGGGATCCTTTGGATACTTGAAGGACTAGGTCACAGCATGAGCATGAGCCTCTTCCACATGGTTTCATTGCATCAGCTTCAGATTCACAATCCTTTAAGGAATCCTATGGGGTTCCTAAATGGGATATAGCTATGGAGGAAGAGTATAGTTCATTGATGAGGAACAACACTTGGGAGTTAGTCCCTCTCCCTAAGGGGAGAAAGATGGTTTGATGCAAGTGGATCTATCGGACCAAATATGCAGCAGATAGGAGTGTTGATAAGTATAAGGCACATATTGTTGCAAAGGATTTCTCACAAGTTATAGGAGTTGAATAGACTAAGACCTTTGCACTTTTTGCAAAGATGACTTCCATTCACCTGACACTTGACATCGCTGCTTCACATGGTTGGGCAGTACATCAGATGGATGTTAAGAGTGATTTTCTACATGGGGATCTTGATGAGGAGATCTATATGGACCAGCCATAGGGTTTCATCCAAGATACTTCATTGGTTTGTAATTTGAGGAAGTCCTTCTATGGCCTTAATTAGGTCCCTCAGGCTTGGTATGCTAGGATGGATTCCTTCCTTCTCTCCACATGATTCACCAAGTGTCATTCAAATCAAAATGTCTACATCTTGAGGTTGGATGATGCACATTTGATACTTGTGCTCTATGTTGATGACTTGATCATTACATGGAGCACCTCATCCATCATTGGCAGTGTCAAAACTGCTTTGCAGGATAGATTTTCCATGATCGACTTGGGCCTTCTTCACAAATTTCTTGGAATTGAGATTCAGTGGTCTTCATCTGGGATTACATTGTCATAGCCCAAGTATTCTCTTGATCTTATTTCATGGTTCCGCATGACTGATTGTAAGCCTGATTTTACTCCATTTCTTTTAGGAGTCAAGCTTGAGGCTAAGTGCTTCACTCCACTTTTTAATGGCACTTTGTATCATCAGTTTGTTGGAAGTCTCATCTTTTTTACTCATACACGCCCTGACATCTCTTATGTGGTCTCTATGGTCTCCCGCTTTATGCAAAAACCACATGAGCTTCATTGGAATGCTGCCAAATGCATCTTGCACTACATCCAGGGTACTCATCAACATGGGACTCATTATACAACAGGTGCATAGCTTGACTTAGTAGGATATACTGACTCAGATTGGGCTGGTGATTCTGTTGATTGCAAGTCCACTTCTAGCTACAACTTCCATTTTGGATCAGGACCTATTTCATGGAAAAGCAAGAAGTAGCATGCCATTACTCTTTCATCGACAGAGGTTGAGGATAGGGGAGTTGTTACTACCACCACTAAGGCCATTTGGCTTCAATACATTCTTTCTAAGTTTGGTTTTTCCATTCCATTTTTTATAGTCATTCGGTGCGACAATCATAGTGCTATTGTGATCTCTAGGAATCCAATCCAACATCAGAGGACCAAACACATTTAGATTCATATGCACTTCATCAGGGAGCTAATTTAGGATCAGTTCATTCACTTATGATATTTTCCAATAGCAGAGCAAGTTGCTGACATATTCACCAAACCATTTATTGAGAGTAAGTACCATCAATTGCGAGCTCTCTTGGGGGTGAGGGATGTGTCGGTGGGAGTCACTTGATTTTTTATTCTCTTTCATGGGGGTAACTTTTTCCTCATATTGGGGTTTTTTTCCCTTCTCCATTTGTACATTCATTTGTTTTCTTCTCTCTTTTGAGGAAGAGTTTTTCCCATGAGGTTTTCTCCCTTTCCTTGTTTGTGAGAAATTGCATTGCATTTGTACATGGGTACCTAACATGGCCCAGTTGTCGGGACCCATCTTGCATCATATCTTACATGGTTAGCTTGATTCTCCATTCCCCTAGTTGCACTTAAGGGGGGGTGTTGGTGTAAATAAGTATTTTACTTATTACACTTTACTTAAGCTTACTTAGGGAATGGATATCATTATAGTTTGCACTTGTGACACCTAGTTATTTGCATCTTGCATCTAGGTTTGTGCATATATTGAGAGATATGATTTGGACACTTAGGAAAGTGTGTGTAGGAGAAATCCCATGCTTTGTGGTGTGATCTAGTTATCACCTTTTTATCTCCACTTTTTGTGGCATGATAATTCCACTTTAGGTGGGTGATCCACCTTTCATGGAATTATCTATTATTTATTTCTACCTACTCTACACATGGTTGTGCCACTTGTTTCATTCATGTCCCTTCATTGTGTCCTAGCTTTCCTTTATAAGAAATCCTTGTACATACTTGTAATTTAACATCTTCATGCATATTGAGAATACAATCATCATATTCTCTCATCTTCTTTCTCTCTTTTTGTGCTATTTTTGGTCTCTTGATCCTATTTTTTCTTTTTATAAGTTCTTATAGAAACATCTAATTGAAAAAAAGGATTTGATCAATGCTAGTTATATTCTCTTGATGCCTCCCCTATTTGTGATGAAGTTACTTTACAAAATATAACCATGGAATATGATGAACATATAGTTTGTAGATCTCCTAAAAGCTCCTCTACTAGGGTAGATATCATGGTGCAAGAAAATGATAGAATTGATGCATGTCTTTTAAATAATATTAATGTGGATTCCTTAGATGAAGATGATAAAGTGACATTAGACTCCCCTTCACTAAGAGATCATGAAAATAAGGATAATTTTGGTGAGGTTATGAACATTAGAACTCCCTCAAGTCCTCTAATTATTAGACCTCCTACAAACCTTTTAATTATTGCACCACCTAAGACTAAACTCATCATTTATCCACCCTCACAACAACCACAAGCTCAAAATAAACATGTGGTTATCTTAGAACCACCTACAAGGTAACTTGATAATGATAATGTTTCACAACAACAGAGTTACAATATCATTGCTCATACATATATTGCCTAGTGCTCCTTGTTTTCCTTTACAAAGTTGAAAGGATTATGATCTTGTTGAACAACTTAAAAATATTCCTACTAAGATATCGTTATGGGGGTATGTGCAGGATCATGATGGACCAAAAAGTGGTGATATGATTGGTATGTGTAGGGTATGTGGCTGATGACTTTTTTTTACCCAAAATTGATGAAACAAAAAGGTTTTTTAAAGGTGATTCTTAGCTTTCCACCAATATGAATTATGCTTTACTTTGAATTTAATAAATAATTATTATTCATTTTCTATTTGAATTACAAATAATGTCCTAATTGATAGGCTGATTGAAAAACATCTATAGCTTTCAAATGGTATCACATTTTTTCAATCCAAAACATGCATCACATTCTATGCTTTGCATACTATAAGATTAAAAAAAATGAATTTCATGAAGTTTTGACCAAGTTAAGCTGTTCAGACATACAAGTTTTTATATTTTTTAAAAGTTGTAATAAAGAATTCATAATTAATTATTTACTTAGAAAAAAATTACAAAAAAATATGTATCACATTGGGACATGATTCCTCTACTTATATCTAAAATCTTATAAAAAAATATTATCATATTATTGTGGTTAGGGTGGTCAAACAAACACCTACTTATTTTTTCCCTGAAATTTAAGTACTACTGCATTGAAATTTCAAATTTTCCTGAAATAGATTTTTTGATTTTTTTAAATAAACCTAGTAGTTTAGAAACTAAATTCAATTTCTACAGATTCTATTCTTACATATTTTTTAAATAATATAGATAACTTATTCAAATTTTTACGTAAAGTTGCCTAACTCTGATTTTTTTTGAAATTTTCACCACTTAAGGGCTAGTTTTTCCATGATGATCCTACACATACCCATGGTATCTTATTCAAGCCTCCCCTCATTATCATAACATGATTCAAAGCTCTTTGCAACAAACTATGGTTCCCCCTAGTGCAAACCCAAGTGATATAGTATCCCTAATTCAAGGAATGAATGCTAACATTAGTTTCCACCAAAATGAGCTACCTCCATTGGAACTACAAAAACAAAATGATGCCCTGATGATATTGGATACTATCAGTATTAATGGTATCAAAAATCACATTAAGATAACCCTTATTTACAATGGATTAGCCCTTAATGTGTGTATCATAAACCTTTTTTGATAAGATTGAAGTAGAAAAAATCCAAATACATCCATATTCTTTATCCATTCGTAGGTTTGATATTATAGGAAAACAACCACTTGGTGTGATAACATAACCCATTAAAAATTTGAAAAGGTTACATTATAAAATCTAGTCCATGTTATGCTTCATGATATTTCATATAATCTTCTTTTAGGAAGGCCATAGATTCATGCAATGAATGGGGTTCCTTCTAATCTTCATCATAAAATGAAGTACATCTACAATAACAAAGTGTATACAATCAAAGCCAACCCTGAACCAAAAAGTTGTTTAAACATTGAGAAAGGAAAGGAAAATACTTTGAAAACATTGACACCAACTACACAAGTGGAACCTATGCAATAGAAATTCAAAGAAAAGTATATTGAGGAAGTCATAAAGTTACTAGAAGATGATTAGGGTTCCTTAGATTTCACATCTACATTCATGGGAAAATACAAAATCATAACAAAAGAGTCTAGAAAGGGAAAATAAAAAGTGGTAATGTCAACACAAAATTTTAAAGCATCCACTTCAACCAATTTAGGAGATGAAACAAATTATACAACACACTTTGATGAGGTTTATTATGAAAAACCACCGAATCTGAAAGAAATGAAAGAGCTTTATGGAATAGGTTATGAACTTATGAAAACTATTGGGTATAGTAGAAAAGGATGTGGTGCTAGAGAACAAGGTATATGTATCCCTATAGAGCCTAATACACAACAAATGACTAGTGGTTTTGGTTAGTTTCCCTTGAAAGAAACAAACAAACCTACACTCAATATCGACACTCTTATAAAGGATTCTTCTAGGCCAACTTTAACATTAGTGTATCCTAGACTAATAAAAACTAGTGGTCTTGGTCATTATTGTGCCATAGAAAAATGGCCCCTTGTCATTTTCATGGCCTTTTAGATCTTGTTTCATGGTATTAGATATATTTTTCTTTGATTTTATGTTGTGACATGGTTTGAAAATGCGTATTTAAGTACTAAAATTCAAATAATGATGTCTTGTGAAGGTGTTGTGAAGTGTTGTAAGACATTTCAACATTCTTCTAGACTCTATTTATTGCAATTCACCTAAAAATAACATTTTTATTCATTATCAAGTCTTATTTTGAAGTGTTGTTAAGTCTTGTAACAAGATTTCACACTTTTCTAGGCACATCTTCACTATTTATCCCTTTTGCATGCTTTATTTGACCCCTTTATGCCATCATATGAATTAATTAAGTGTATTTTTTAATATTATCCCGACAAACAACATTAAATACAACATATTTCCTGACACATATTTTTAGGTCCTAGGTGGGACCTTTGCCATGGGTGGCAAATGAGTCCCCCTTGGCTCCAAATTCAATTTTTTTAAATTTTACTTTCGGGTTTTTATTTAAAAACACTTGATGTCAGCCAATGATGAGGTATGAATGGTTAACTAAGGCACATGTGTGTATAAATATGTGATTTTCACCTCAATTTAGATCCCCCCATATCCTCCTACAATTCTCCAACATTCATACATCATATTCAAGCATTCAAGAATTCTACATCTTATCAAGCAATATTCAAGCACTTTGGAGCATCCATTGACATTACTTCAGATTTACATTATCAAGAGTTTGGTAAGTTGATAGCTATTGCATGTTATTAGTTTATCATTCTCTTTCCTTTCATTGTTTCATTAAGGGTTTGATTACCAAAAGTGGGGTTTGACCAAGGCCAACCCCTATTTGCTAACCCTCAACCATTTTTCCCCTATTGCATGTGTATTTGTAGACCTAGGTATGTAGATTTAACAAGATTTTTGGTGTTGAAGATTTGTTTACAAGTCAACTAGGTGCTTTAAGTCAACCCAGGTCTATTTCAAGCTTGGAGAAGGTTTCTTGTCTGTTTCCTGCAGAATTGACTTCGGCAACCCGACATTCAATGATTTCCAGATCTATTGTTCTAGAGTTGTCTCCTGATTTTTCAAAAATTTGGGAAAGGAATGATTCACCACCAGTGACACATTAGTCCCACCTTAGAACTGAAAGATTTCGGATCCCAATAGACAAAAACTTGTTTCTGACACTTTTTCACTAGGAGGAGGACTAATTCACCACCCTGTGCAAATGAGTCCCACTGTGAAAAATCATTGATTTCAACCAGCATCCAAAAAATTATAGATTCATCAAACATTTCCTAGGTGCACTCTATTACATCCCATTTCTTTTTGTTTTGCATTATTTCTTCATTTCGTTCATTGTTTGCATATCACATTGTGTTTTCAAACATAGCTTAAATCTCACTTTTTGCATTCATATCTAGTCATTTAGATCATTCAATTGCATTTAGTTTACATCATTTATCTTATAAAACATTGCACATAACATAATTTGAATGAACTAGTTAGCATTTTTGGCCCTACCCCTCTCCTTTTAGATGAAAAACCCTAGAAGAGTTAGAGAAGTCCTAGAGAGGAAAAAATCAATGATTCAATTATCCTTCAAAAGAAATGAAAGAAATAGAGAAATCCTTACTTAATATCAATTTCATCATGCAAAACACTAAGGATTGGAGTTCGTTAGATTTTAAACCTTCCTTTAATGAAGAGTACAAAATCTCACAATCTAATGAGTCTTGTGTAATTATGACACCTAGTACTAAGCAAGAGATATATTTGTTGCATAAGAAAGGAACATCTTTTACTATTGATCAAGAAAGTATCTTGTTGAGACTCCTCCAAGATAGTTTGATACCTCTCCCTCCAAGAAAAAGAATGTAATTTTACAAAAGGAGTTCATTTTTGTGCATATCATAGAGTTAATGGTCATTCTACTAATGAATGTAAGGCTTTGGGTGATAATGTTCAACATCTTAAGGATTTTGGTGTTTTTCCTTGCAATGAAGCACCTAGTTCCTCTAATTAATATTGATTTTCATTCTATTGTGTTTCTCATCAATCATCTTGACTCATCCCTATCTTGCACTAAGCGAGGGCAAGGGGTTAGGTAGCCTTGTCCTCATATGGAACTTGTCGTTGTCTCTTTTGGCTAGTTGACCACTTTCAATGTATATATATATAAGAGCAAGCTTGGGATGTGGACAACATACCTTAAGTTGGCTCGCATGTGACGTACTATGTTATCTTTAATACTACATTTTAGGGGAAAATCCTTATTCATGATTTAGTTTCATTTGGGAACATATGACTTGGCATAGGGGTATGTGTAGGATCATGATGGGCCAAAAAGTGGTGATATGATGGGTATGTGTAGAGTATGTGGCTAATGACCTTTTTTTTACCCAAAATTGATGAAATGGAAAGGGTTTTAAAGGAGATTCTCAGCTTTCCACCAATATAAATTATGCTTCACTTTGAATTTTATATATATATATATATATATATATATATATATATATATATATATATATATATATATATATATATATATATATATATATATATATATATATATATTTAAGCAAAAGTGACAAGCCACTGTATTATATTATATATATAAATAGATTATTACAAAATGTAGTTCTAAGGAACATACCGACAGGAAAGAACCAATAAGAAAACCTCTTATTATAGCTCAAAAGGTGTCAAAAATACATGATTGTAAAATTCAATTTTGAGTTTAAGCCTAGTATGCTAATGATTCAAAATTTAGTATATAATTATCAAAGCCCACAAAATATTTCATACCTTTACAAATTGCATAATGAACCCTTTAATTTTTGATAAAAACCCACAAAATTCTAATATTGCAAAACCCCACAAAACACAAACTTTACATTTTCCTTGAATCCCCATTGAATGAATTTTCATCTTGCACTTTGAAACCTTCTACCACCTGAAGTCCTCTTTCAAAACACCTTCTTCCACCAGTAGCTACTGAAGGAAATTTCCTACGTGAGACCATTGTGGAGTTGACTATGTTGGCATTCATCTAAACTTTGCTTGTTGACTACTAGTTTAGTGTCATATGAGCATAGTCTAGACCACAAATAGGTGAATTGACTCTCAATTGCAAGTCCAGATGCACATCATTGTTTGGTGGTAGTCCAGAACATGCACATAGAGATAGGCCAATGCATAATATTTTTCTTTTATATCTAACTCCATGATAGAGAAGATGAAGCGTCGGTTCTTCCTTAGAGCATGCAGTAAAATGTTCTCATTTTTGTATTGCAATGCTAGCTTGAGAGCATCAAAAATTTCTTCAAAACCTAGCCATCTTTGAAAATTGATGAAATTTCTTGCTATTTCCTCGATTTCACTCCAAGATTGAAATAAATCAAGTGCATTTGATAAGAAAATTGATATCACCTATGAGGGAAAGATGATGCGACGAGCCCTCAGAATGGTAACCTCAACTCCCAAGATTATTTGAATGCTTTCTTCAACCCTATCATTGTCCTTTTTGAACATCGTTTTGAGGATATCATGGGTTATAAATCCCTCAATCAGTCTTTCCCATGACTTTAATAGCAATGATACCCTGAGGTTCCAAGGGTGAAGAGCCATTTGATTGCGTTGGAAGAACCGACTATGACACCTAGCTTTCAGAAAAACACAATGCTTTTACCAGAATTTGTGAGGAAAACTTCATTTGTGCAAAAGAAATGTTTTAGATGCCTTTTTAATATTTTCTTTTTCTGATGACATAAAATTATTTCATGATGAAGAGGAGTGCAAAGGATGGGATAATTAAATTTGATCTATTACCCATTAATAGTGGCTCGTGTAAACAAAATCCAAGAAATTCTAAGAAATTCAATGGCTATCTCTACACTACCAGTCATGATTATTACATACCTATAGCACAAAAATAAAATTAGGTGACTTGTCTGAATGAAATAATTGGAATATTTGATTAACACCAAAATATTTAGGTGAGATGAGTGAAATGAGGTTGACACAAATTGTCCTTTGAAACTGGTGGGAGTACTGTTGAAAATTTCAAGACCATCATTATTCCATTCGACTTGAATACACATGTTTTCAAACCAACTCAACAATGTCTTCCCATTCATTCCCATGGTGGAATTTTTTTCTGACAACAATAGGAAATGTGCAAGACCTGTATATTTGTCTTATATCTAAGACTACAGATTAAGGACTTTTGATAACCCTACTTTTTTCTTGATTGTATTCTATCTAACCAAGATCTTTGATTTAAAACCCTTACTTGACAAAAGGAACAATATAGGCTTGAATTATACACCCTTGCCATCTTGATTTATAAGTTCAATTAACTGTGGGAAGAAATTTAATTCACTTAAATCAATAATAGCCCTAATCTCTTTTTTTTCACTCCCTAAGCCTACAAGAAAGTCTACTACTATGTTCCCTTCCCTATAGGTGTGAGAGATTATTGAAGCTTCAAACTCATCTACTAATGCCCATGATTTATGCAATATGTAGCTTAAGTTCCAATTATGGATTTTCCTTTGTCTACAAGCATTGATAATTATCAATGAATCCCCTTCTACGTGAAAATTTGAGAACCCCATTTGAATTGTTGTTTCCAAACCCAATAACAATGCTTGAGCTTCTGCACTATTGTTTGTGTCTTCTTCTAAATGAAAAGAGGAGGCTACCAAGACTATTCCTGATGAATTTCTAATACAAATTCTTGCTCCTGAACTACCTGAAGTACCTTTAGATGCCCCATAGAAGTTTAATTTTACATAATATTTCAAATGTGGAGACCATTTTATTGATGTTCTATCAACCTTCAGGGTACTATTTTTTATTTGGCTGCCATCAAATGGTAATTTTATATCTTTCCAATTATTTAAGATAGAACTATCCCAACTTGTGAATAATGAGTTAATTAACTTCTCCTTCTAAACACATGAATTAACACCTTCTGATATTTCATTTTCAATTTTCAATGTGATCAACTCAACTGGAGATTTTGTTTTCTTGAAAATTCTCATGTTTCTTTCCCACCAGAGGTTCCAAATAACAAGCACTGGGACAATATACCATATACATGAAAAAAATGATGATTGGTATAACAATGGCCAACTTTGGAATAGATCCCAAATTATGTTTTCCAGGGGATTAGAGAGTTCTAACTTGTTCTTAATAAAATTCCAACATAAATTAGCAAAGCTACACTGCAAAAATAGGCAATCCACTATTTTAAACACTACTTTGCATAGAGGGCACTTGAAAGGATCTGCAATCTTCAGCTTGCCTAGACGATCACTTGTTAGAATTTTCTTCTATATAGCAAGCCATGCAAAACTTCTTGCTTTTGGTAGGACTTTATTGTTCCAACAAAAATAAAAGGCATGTTGGGGTTCCGAGCTATATTTAGATTGGGCTAGGACTGCATATCCTTCTTTGATAGAGTATGATCCTACTTTTGATGCTGCCCATATTATTTTATTAGTTTTGTTAGATAAATAGACTATTCTTTCCTTCATAACCTTAATGTAAAGATCAGATTGTTATGCACTCAAAAGATTGCTTGATGGAATTTTCCACACTACTTTCCCCATTATAGAACTTGAAGATTGCACATAATCTAAAAAAAATCACCCCAAGCTTGAGATAGAATTGCTCTTACCTCATGCAAATCCTGATTCTCTAACAATGGAGGCTTTCCATTCCATGAATCCACCCAAAAATTTACATTTTATCCATTATTTATCTCCCAACATGAGTAATGGGTGATGAGACTCCTGTTGTTTAAAATGAAATTCCAATTAGTAGACCCTTTTGGAGGGTCTGCCACTGTGAAAATTCTTATTGGGTTTTCATTGTCCAAATATTTGGTTTGCAAAATTTTAGACCATTTAGCCTCAGGATTTGAATACATTTTCTAGACAAGATTGGCCCCAAATGCTTTGGTTTTCCAAGAAATATTTTGAATTTCTGCCCCTCCTTGCTTCTTTCCTTTTGCCAAACCCTTAAGAGACATCAGAGGCACTTTTTTCCACTCATCAATATTACCTTTCCAAAGAAAATATCTTATTATATTTTCTATTTCAAAGAGTACAGAAGCAGGAACTTTAAGGACAACCAGGAAGTAGTTGGGAACTGATGCTAGAACTGATTTGATTAACAAAATTCTTCCCGACAAGGACAACCACCTAGCTTTCCAAATTAAGATTCTTGATTAGAGTCTGTTAATTACCTTACCCTTGTAGAAATCTTTATTTGATTATTTAAAAAAGGTAATCACCAAGTAAGTACAAGGTAATGTTGCTTCTTGAAAGCCTAATATTCTCGCTATTTTATTTCTAAGATCATCAGGAGTGTTTAAGATATAAATCTTTGACTTTGCTGCATTTATCTTTTGACCAAAAACTAATGAGCACTTGTCAAGGACCTCTTTAACTTGTTTGGCTTCCAATAGAGATGACTTGTTAAATAGAAGAGTGTCGTCAACAAAGAGAGAGAGTGTGACTGATATACTTGAGTTTTCAATCAGCACACCTTTTCATAGATGTTGATTATGATTTAACAAAATGAATCTACTTAAAGCTTCTACCATAATTATAAAAAGAAAAGGAGAAATCAGATCGCCTTTCCTAACACCTTGTGTGGAGCTAAAGAATCCTATTGGGCTCCCATTTATGATTACTAAAAACTTGGCCCGAAATAAACAAGACATTATCCATCTACACCAATGCGAGGAAAACCCAAACTTTTCCAAGACTTGATTGAGGAATTTCCAATTTACCCTATCGTAGGCTTTCATCATGTTTAACTTGACAATGAAGGAAGGAAGCTTTGACAATGTTATTGAATGTAATAATTCATGTGCAACTATCATGCCTTCATGTGTTTCTCTACTAGGGACAAAGCCACCTTACTTCTAAGATATAATCTTTGGAATGATTGGTTGTAATCTCAAGTAAATCACTTTTGTGAAGATTTTGTAAACCATATTACATAATGAAATGGACCTAAACTCAGCAATTTTTTTTGGCTCTGAGAACTTTGGAAAAATTCCAATATTGGTTACATTGAACTGCTTGAAGATAGTTCCAGTTCTTCTTGACTCTTCTAATGCCCATAAAAGTTCAAAGCATAAAAAATCCCTACATTTTTGAAAAAATAGTGTGGTAAATCCATTTGGACTAGGTGCCCTATCTAGAGAAAAATAAAAAAACTACATATTTGAGTTCCTCCAATGTGAAATGTCTCATAAGCATGATATTATCTTCATTAGTGATAAGATGTTGTATTGTGCCCAATAGTTCATTTTCATCATTAATTGTATTGGCATCTATGTTCTGCGGGGTTGAAAGAAGCTCTTTGAAGAACTTAATTCCTTCATTTTTTATATCATCCTCCTTAGTGAGCTGCTTGCCTGTGGCCATTTCCTAAATTTTTTGAATTGATTTAACTGCCTTTTTGATTTGTGCTGAAGCATGAAAGAATTTTTAATATCGATCACCATCTTTTAACCACAAATCTCAATAATTTTGCCTCCAATAGATTTCTTCTCATGAATATAATTCCTCCCATTTTTCCTATAACATCTTTTGTTTATCATAGAGGGAAGCATCCAAACCATTTTGAATTATAATTTCATGAACTGTTGTTAACTCTTTAAACACTAAATCTTTCTAATAAAAAATATTTCTAAAAACATCCTTATTCCATATTTTGATTTGTTGTTTTACATAAATCAATTTCCAATGAAACTGAAACATCTTAGTCCCTTCAAGGTCATATGGAGCATTGACCCACCACTACTTCAGAAGATCTAGGAATTGAGGATGTCTAAACCAGATACTTTCAAATTTAAAGGAAGATTTTACTCTTGGAATAGTAATGTTAGATATGTCCAGCCATATTGCATAATGATCTGATCCGGGATATGGTAATTTTTTTTTTTTTAGATTGTGTGATGAGGTGAACCAATTTGGAGACACCAAGAACCTATCAAGCCTTTCTGCTATTTGTAGGAAACCTCTTCTCTTATTGGTCCAAGTAAGTTTTCATGTTGCTGGTTGAATATCCCTCAACGCATTAGATGTTATGAAGAAACTAAAATATGACATCACTCTTTGTGGAGGACTTATTCCACCACTTTTTCTTCTTGTAAAGAGGTAATTGCATTAAAGTCCCCTTCTATAATGATTTTTCCACTGGGAATTAAGCTTATTTTCCTTGTTATTTCATCCCACGGGATTTTCTTATATATCATATAAGTGGGGCTATAAACATTTACTAGCCAAAAGTGCAAGTCAAACTTTATCACTTCTACAAGCTACCAGGAATTCTCATTCTTGTACAATTTGACAGTGACAATGATTAATGGGCTGATTGAAAAACATCTATAGCTTTCAAATGGTATCAAATTTTTTGAATCTGAAACACCCATCATATTATATGCTTCACATACTATAAGATTAAAAAAAATGATTTTCATGAAGTTTTGACCAAGTTAAGGTGGTCAAACATATGAGTTTTTATATTTTTTTAAAAGTTGTAATAAAGAATTCATAATTAATTATTTACTTGGAAAAAAATGAAAAAAAGATATGCATCACATCGAGACATGAGTCCTCTACTTATATCTAAAATCTTATGAAAAAATATTATCATTTTATTGTGGTTAGGGTGGTCAGACAGACACCTTATTTTTTCGCTGAAATTTAAATACTACTACATTGAAATTTCAAATTTTCACCAAATAGATTTCTTTTTTAAATAAACCTAGTAGTTTAAAAACTACATTCAATTTTCTACAGATTCTATTCTTACATATTTTTGAAATCATATAGATAAATTATTCAAATTTTTACATCAAGTTTCCTAGCTCTTATTTTTCTAATTTTTTTTCCACTTAAGGGCCTATTTTTTCCATGATGATCCTGCACATACCCATAGGTCTTTCCTAATATGTTTGCATGTCTTCTTCTACTTTAAAGTGGATTTCTCATAGAAATAGTGTTACCAATCACTTCAAAGTGGGGGCATACATCAACACTCATGTTCCACTCTGTGATTTTGTTATTTTTTGTGATGTGTCCTTTTCTTGGTGGTGTCATTGGGTTTGATTTCCTTAAAGAGTGTGATATCTCTTTGATTTTTCCTCTCTTGAAGACATTAGGCATGATGTACCCTAGGAAGATACCTTACACAATCTAAGAAAAGACCCATTTGAACAAAAACCTTTACTTGCATGTTGTTCATAAGCTCAAAGTTTGGTTTCGTGGCGCCCTATTAAAGTTATCAGAGGGATAACTTTAGTATGGTTAGTATGATGATAATCCAACATAGAGGCATTATTTTCTCATTGTACAATGAGAAGCATAAATGAGGGCATGAATTTCTCATTAAGCCACTTTTATGGGGGCTCACCAAGTGGACGGTCTAAGATTCCATTAGCCCAAAGTGAGCGTGTGTTTTCATTCTCATTATTATTTTTATTTATTTTTTTTTCTTTTTGTATTTTATATTGAATGTTTTTGTATCTTGTCTTGTTGCTCCATATCATACACCTTGTGTGTGTCCCTTTGTGCTTATGTTGGTTTGGCATAAGATCTTGGATCTTAGGGGCTTGGCCACCCCCTTGATCTTTCCATCCTATACCATCCACATTGGTGCATTTGGACCCCTCTTTAATTTCTACTTTAGTGTGAGTTTAATGTGGTTCCTCCTCTCACTAAAGTAGGGGCTAAATTTACTGTAGGAAAAGTATCCATTTTTCACACTTAATTTGGGAATAATTAATAATAAAATGACCATAATGCTTCCTTAATTTAGTTTTGTAATATGTTTTTCATATTCACATTAAGTTTAGGGCCCTTTCAATTAAATGGACTTAATTGTGCCTTATTTTTGATGTTGTAAGGTGTACCTTTACACTTTCACACTAATCTAGGGCTTCATTAATTAATTGAGGATAATTAGCCCCTTTAATTCAAATCCAAGCCTAATCAAATACAAATTTTGAGAAATAAAACCAAACATTCATAAATTACATTACACAACACTTAACTTTAGAAGATGTGTGTCCTAGGTAAGTGACCTAAGAACCATTCACCATAGGGAGAATGGGTCCTCAGTTAGACCTATGACCCTATTTTTACATAATGTTTAACCTTGAGTGATGTGTGTCCAACGTAACTGGCCTAGGACCCATTCTCTCTATGGTGAATGGTTCCTAACTTAGACCTAACACACCCTTTTGAAATATGTTTTTGGTGGTATTTTAATGATTTCAAATATATAATTCAATGTTGGCTTGTGAAATTTGAATTAAAGATAAGTCACTACAAATACAAGGTTAGTTTATCGAATTAACACTAGATTTTCGAGAGCATAATTGAGAGATCAATTACAAGATTCAAGATTATTGTCAAGAGTGTTCAAGGGAAGATTTCTTCAACATTGGTTGCAGTAATCAAGATCCAAGAATCATGTCAAAGTTATGTGGATTCATGAATTTTTTTGGAGCTAATATATTGATGTAGGTTTCATTATTCAACCAAGAATTCAAAGTATCATCTCAAGTAAAGATTAAAATTCAAGATCTACATCCAATGAAGCCATTTCATGCAATTTGTATACCTCCATTACCAAAGGATCATACAAGGGTTTAGTGAGTTGTGACATTACTTTGTTTATTCATCATTTCTCCATGTTATTTTGTTTCATTTCAAGGTTTAATTACCAAAATGGAGTTTGACCAAGGAAAACCCCCATTCCCTAAAAAAACAACATTTTTCTCCTCTCTTTGTGTGTTGTAGATTTGTAGGTTGAAGAAAAGATGAAAATCTCAAAAGTTGCAAAATTGCAAAGTTGTCAAAGTTGTCACCTTTATTGCAATTTCATGTAAAACTAAAAAAATTATTTTTCACTTTTCGACTACAAGATTTGGGAATTTGAGAGTGAAAACATAGAAGAAAAGGACCCATAATTTTTTTTTTAAAATCCTTACATGGGATCCATTCGCCATAGGGAAAATGAGTCCTAAGACAACTTTCGAAAAAAGTATTTTTTGAGAGGTACACAAGATTTTTCCTTCTCAAATATGCCAGAAGCTTTATTTTTTTTTATAGTATTATCTTTCATCTGCAAATCCCAAATTTTACATTTCTTAAATGAGATCATTTGATATTTTTAATCCTTTTCCCAAAACACATGTTCAATCATTTTTGTCAAAATTTATCTCATGACACTTTGCGCCATAATAAGACACTTTGCGACAGTTTTTTAGATCAATTTTAAATGTCCTCCACTCGTTTGATTTGTGTGAAATAAATCGTGTCTATTAGCTCTATGGTTAATCTAATCATATTTGGTCTTACATAATTTTAGTTTTGACTTGATTTACTATTAATCATAAATGCTTGCACCTCTTCAAACAACCTTATGGGAAATTTAGTGAGTAGGTGACCAAATTGTGCCTCACTAAATGACCTCCAGGATTGTTAAAGAAGCTAGCTCTTCTTTGTGTTTGGGAAAAGGGGAAGAAAAAACATAAATATTGTGATGCACCAAAGCTTTTACAACATTTCAAATTTTAACAGTTCCTTACTCTTGATGAAATAGACACAAAATGCCATAGGCCCTTCATTGTTGGAAAGAGAACAAACAATAAATGCTAGATAAAGCATAGAGTAGTCATTAAAATCTCCCCATGGGAAGCATCCATTAATTATTCCTAGAGATTAATAGGAATATTTAGACATTCACAGAGCCACCCTTGCTCTTATATCATAATATGAAATACAACATAATCTTTACAGAATTGGGAAGAGTATAATGAACATGATCTAATCTCCAAAAGGTAGCATTCATACATAAAATATAATGGCATATGAAACAATTATTCAAACTATCTACATAAGACTTGACATAGAGCATTCAACATAAACAATATAAAGGAATTCATGATAAAGGATATAAAAGGAACAATTTGAGAGATTTCTTCTTAATAATATCTATTTTTTATATAGATTAACTAAAAGAAAAGGTTGGATTCCAATTAGATTAATCGTCTTGATAAATAAAACATGTCATAGAGCATAAACAGTGCTCTATAAAAATCCTCCTACTCCTAAAATTTATATCTCCTTGTCTTTTCTAAAAAAATTATGTATATGTATCCCTCTGTTGCAAACCACTTTTATAGCTAGAAGAAAGAGCCACCACCACAACCAATAGAGATGAACAACTACCAGGTGTCTACATTTAGTAGACCACAATCCGATCCAGGGTCTAATTATATCGCAATAATCTTCACTCATAAAGTTTGAGTTTCCTCATTTATGGCTCTAGATTTTGTAGAAGCTCTGTGAAGATACATTTTCATAAGACAATAAGATCCTAGCATAGCCTATTAAAGCACAATTCAACCATCTACAAAGAATGATGATGCCACCCTAGAAGTATAATCTTGAAAATAAGAACTTTTCTGCACTGTTCAATAAACTCCACCCAAAAGAAAAGCATCCACGAAAGACATAACCTGCCCAATGAAATGGATGATGTGGAAAGTTGGTGGATGATTTTATAATTTTTGAGAAAAGTTTCAAGGAAATCCTTGCTAGTTAGACATGTGTCTCGGTTGTGGTCTGAAAGGAAGATGATAACAAAAATCTACACAACTACCATGTGGTGCATTGCGCGCCTTTATGCAAGAGTAACCTTGGGTTTTCAGGGAATGGTGTCATCCTAATGTGGAAAAGAAGTAAAGGCCAAAAGAAACCTACAAGGGTCAAAAAAATTGAAGGCAAAAAATTTCTCCACAGTTTATGGTGACTCATAGGGGACCTTCGCCTATGGAGGTATGAACCCAAATATAAAATAATCCTCAGCTTTTGAGGAAAGCGGCATGTTGAGATTCTTAGTCTTCATCAGAGGGTAGGATGAGGGAATGTAATGTTTTGTAGGCATGATTAAGATCAAGGGCCTCTTTGAAAGAATGTCCTCCCCACCTTGATGAAATAGCTCCAAAGTATCATCTTGATCTCCTCAACTGTAGGTGTTGAGCTCAAATTTTGGAGCATTGTGGAGTCTTAGATCTTGAGCCTGATTGCTTCTATGATTTTATCTACTATCAATACTTCTTCATATGGTGAGATTAAGGTAGGTAATATGGAGTGGACCAGAAATTTTAATTCTTCTTTTATCTTTGTGACCTTCTTATTCAACATTGTATGACAAGCTCTCCTTTTCAATGCAAACTAGTGGTAGATGATAAATTTGCTTTGCTTCCTTCCTACTAATCTTTGGTTGAGGATCTTGACATATTTTAAAGCTTCCTTAGTTGATTTACATAGTCTTGTGATCAAGACTCTCGAATCTTCAGCTTGAGGAGTAATTTTGTGCAAAATTTGGTCGACCGTCGGGCTGACTTTTGTGTTTAACTCTTGTGCATCCATTAGAAAGTGCAAAATTGGCTTCAAAGCTGCTACTACAACTATGATCCTCTTCGAATGAGAAGATAATAATTATTTAAACTCTGAGAGGAGCCCAGATCCCCACACTATGGTCAAATCCTGCTAGAATTGGGATTCCCTATCTCTCATGTTTTCCTCTAATTGATTCTTCTCCTCAAGAGAACTTGAAAGCTCAGAGTAGAGATTCTTTATGTCCTCATTGTGTCTCTATAAACTAGACTCGACATATTTTTTCTCCTATTTTTCCTTCTCCATTTCTTCTTGAGCCTTTTGGAGATTGTCAGAGGCTTGAGAGTGGCCTTTAACCAATTCTTCCTATGTATCTGCCTTTTGCTTATCCATCTCTTGCAACTTCTTTTGTACCTCAGCATATATATTTTTTGTTCTTACTACTACATCGTCAAGTTCCTTTTACCTTTTTTTATGCTCCACAACTATTTCATGCTCGACCACGATCTCACATCCCAATCTTTCCACCTTAGTATGAAGCCGGTCCTTTTCACTTTGGGCTTCTCTAAGCAACTTAGTTGCTTCACCTTGCTGACCCTATACCTGCCTTAAGCAGGCCATCTCCAAATCCTTTCCTTTGATCTTCACTTACAGTCTTTCAACTGTGGCTTTTTCATTTACCAAATTAGCCTCATGCTTTTTCAATTTCTTGTCCAACTTCTTGTAGTCAATAAATATCACCTTTTGTTTTGCCTTAGCTAGGCCTACTTTTTCACACAGAGGATTTTTTCTTCAACTGAGGCCCACATCGTGGATGTCATAGTCTTTGAACTACATTTCTCCTTCTGGCTTATATTTACATGGCCTCACAGCTAAGATTAATAGACCATTTTTCTCTTCATCGAAACAATCCTCTAGCTTGGTGGTAGCTAGATTCGTCATGAATTTTCCCCACAAATTCTTCTTTCTTTCTTTTCAGACCTACCTTGTTATTTCAATATGAGTCTAGAGGTTTTGTGGATACTCAATACTCTGTGTATCAAGTGAAACACTAGTGAGGAAGCCATAGAGGGTGACAAAAATAATACTCTTAGTTGAATGATTTTGTGAAGAGGCAAAAGGAAGTGTTATCATTGAAAATTGTGGTATGTCATGTATGAATTGAGAAGGAGGGAAACCTATCAGAGTAAAAGGGGAAGTAGGTAGAAAATGTTGCAAGAATGGAAGAGGAATGAAGTGTTTTCATTGATGTCAACTGGTCAGTTGGTTATCTACTAGTTGTTGATTGTATATGTTGACGATATTGAGAAAATTGTATTAAAAGAAGGTTACTTGTTCCGATGCTTATGAACTATGTTTTTATGTGTGTTGATTAAGTTGTTGGATAAATTTTCTTGGTCTAGATTTCTCTATGATGAAATCTTACGGCGTATGGTTTAAATTTTTTTTTGCCCTGTGTTGCAAGTATGAGAAAGTTTGGTGGTGTTGTCATTAATGTTGTCATTGATGTCAACACAATTCAGAATGTTGTAGATTGTGCATGTATAGTTGAGATGTTGTGAGTACATGGAGCTATCCTTATGATGTTGTAGATGTGTTGAAATGATGGGTTACCAAGTGCTTTTGAGAAAAATTAATAAAGAGTGAAGTTAGAGTCATGTATGTGTTCAAAATATGCTCTGGTGTGTGCTCTGTGTTTCTTTTGTATTGATCTTATACTTGTGTGGATTTAAAGGGTTGTTTTTGGGGATCTTTTGGTGACATCTCCTAATTTGTAGCTTCTGCTTTGATGGAAGGTCAAAGTTGTTTTCATTGGTGTGTGAACTAGTTTGGTAGAGTTGTTTTTCTGTGGACTGGGAAAATTGTTTCTTCTTCGTAGTCCTCTGCTGATTTGTTTTAGGTCTTGTAGATCTAGAATATGTCTTGTAATGGTGTTCTCTGGGTTTTGGTAGTGATTTTCATGGTCTAGAGCTATGAAAGTTGAGTTTCAGAGTTGTTGTGTGTGATTTCATAGTCTAGAAGGACTGTTGGAAGGTTTTCTGTGTTCAAAGGTCGTTTCACTTGTTGTGGATGTATCTAAAGGTATGTCGGATGTGTTATTGTGCATGATAAAGTGTTTTACATCACCCATGTGTTATCTTCTTGATGGAAAGTGTGTACTTCAATGTTCATTTATGTTTTCATTAGGTTTGGCCGACCTGGTATTTACAATTCATACGAAGAATTAAGAATTAATTGAGGAATTGTGTGATTGATCTGAGACATTATTTTGGGTTGTAGTTAAGTATTGGTGTGGTTCACTCTCATTCCTTTCCACCGCTGGAGTGTTGAGTGTCTGACCTAATTTGAATTTGTGAAATGAAGCATATGTAGCTGACCTTGGAGAAAGTTTCTAAGGTTGAAGATGGTATATAAATGCAAGACGAGTTGTGAAGGATTAAATCATACAAAGTAACAAAGTAAGCCACAAGTGAAGAGAAGAGTTGTGCAAAAGTAAGTTTCGGTAGCAGTACTTTATTATGTTAGATTCTTGAAAATAGTGAGTTGAAGGTTTCTGCAATCTTCTAATCAAGGTTGCGGATGTGTGTAAATTGTTGTGGTGGATCTTTCTATTATCTTTTGTATCTATAGGTGGTGAGCTTCCCTTTTAGATAGTGAGTCCTATCTATAAGTAGTGAGCCTCTTATATTTGGTTTTATAATTACTTTATATTGTGATTTAATCCTCACCGTGGTTTTTCCACGTAAAATTTGGTGTTCATTATGTTGATTTTCTTTTTCGTTATCTGCATTTCATGTTCATACTTAATAATAGAATAATGTGGTTGCGAGGTTGATAAAAGTGTGAAGTTTTGTGTTTCAATTTGGTAACAACTGATTCACCCCCCTCTTAGTTATCCTATGCCTTTTAACAATTGTTATCAAATCTTTGGTTCTTTGGCAAAGAGCTTAACCACTTGAGGTAGATCCAATGTCGCATAAGTTGGAAATCCCTATGTTTGATGGATCTGACTACAATGACTAGAAAGTGAAAATGAGAGGTTATATAATGTCTCTTGGTTACAAAACCTGTAAGGCTATTGAGACAAAGTATGTTGCACTGGTAATTGGTCCTACTACTGCAGATGAGGTTTCTGCTTATGAGGAGAATGAAAAAGGGAGGTATGCAATCTATAGTGCTTTATCTAAGACTAAGTGAATAAAAGTTATTTCTTCGGGAACTGCTTATGAAGTTTGGAAGAAGTTGGAATATTTTTATGAAAGAAATGATAGAGTGAAATTGACAAAGAAGCTAACGACAAAGAATAGATATGAGAATTTGAAAATGGAAAAGGGTGAAGATATTGCAAGCTATTTCTAGAGGATTGATCTAGCAGCAAATGAAGTTAGCAATCAAGGGGGAACTCTAACAAATGAAGATATAATTGAGAATATTCTAATGACCTTACTAGAGTGTTACAGTGATAAGGTTTCAATTATTGAGGAAACATATGATCCTAAGAAATATACTGAAGAACAACTATTTGGCAACTTGACTGCATTTGAGATGAGAAAGTTTGGAAAGAAAGAGGAGAAGACACAAACAAAATTTATAGCAACAAAGACTAAAGATGATCTAGATAGTGATGGTTTAGATGAATTGGAAGCAAATTTTACAAGGAAGCTGAAGAAAGGTGCTGGTAAGTATAAATGTATGTTTCCCTTTAAATGTTTCAGTTCTGGTAATATTTGTTGGTGTAAATAAGAATTTTACTTAAGCTTACTTAGGGAATGCATACCATTGTAGTTTGCACTCGTGACACCTAGTTATTTGTATCTTACATCTAGGTTTTTGCATACATTAAGAGATGAGATTGAAACACTTAGGGAAGTGTGTGTAGGAGAAATCCCACTCTTTGTGGTGTGATCTAGTTATCACCTTTTTATCTCCACTTATCATGGCATGATAATTCCACTTTAGGTGGATGATCCACCTTTCATGGAATTATCTATTATTTATTTCTACCTACACTTGCACATGAATGTGACACTTGCATCATTCATGGCCCTTCCTTGTGTCCTAGCTTTCCTTTATAACCAAGCCTTGTACACACTTGTAATTGAACATCTTCATGCATATTGAGAATAAAATCATCATATTATCTCTCTCTCTTTTGTGCTAACTTTGATCTCTTGATCCTATTTTTTATTTTTATAAGTTCTTACATGGCATCAGAGCAGCTGGAGGTCCTTTGCATAGCCATTGTTGGGAGATCTTAGTTCATGTGAAGGTGGTCAAGAGGAAATCTGAGTAGTAGCAACATTTTGGTGTGTCCTAGACTAGATCTAACCTCAAATTCAGATTCAAAAGGCCTTTTCCAATTAGGATAGCCTTTTGTTTCATCGAAATCTGACATTGGGAGCTCTAGATCGGAAAAATCACTTATTTGGGTTTTTTTTCAATTTTCTGAAAATTTCTATGGTTTTGGAAAAATTGATTTCTCAAAACTTTTGCAGTTTTTTGTAATATATTTTGGAAAAATATATATATATATTTATTTTTCAGAATATTTTTGAAAAAAAAATTAGAAAAATTAAAAACCTCCATCCATTTAATTTTTGAAAAAATTTGTATTGGGGTTTTTTGATTTTTTATAAATAAAAAAATAAATATATTTCACAGTCTTTGTTTGTTAAGTTTTTTTTTTTTTTTTTAAATAAATAAATAAATGGTATAGTCTATGGACTATATTGTATAGTTCGTAGAGCTATACCTGCGGAGTACAGTACGCGGCCTACCGTGTGGCACTAGCCCGACCCCACCATACACCAACCCATGGCCTTATTTACCCATTGATGGAAAACACTCCAAAACAATGACGAAGAGTTTTATAAAAAAACTGGAAACCTTCTTCAAAAGTTTGGCGATCTTCAATCAGGTATTCAACCTTTCAAAAAACCGGTGAATAAAAGCATGTGCCAGACATTCCCTCAAAATATTTTGGCAATAAAGAATATTTTGGTACTTTTGAAGAATATTCTGGGTGACACGTGACAGGAAATGGTGATAGCCCCTTGGGTGTCAAATTTATAATCATCAACTACTAACATCAACCTATGTTAGTAGAGATTTCAACACCTGTTGGAAATTTCTTCCCCTCTCTCCATTTGTAGTTTGGATTTTGGAGTTCATCTTCAAACGTAGATATCTTGCTCATTTTAGCTCCTTTTTCTGAGCATTTTTTTTTTATTTGGGATAATTTTTTGTGTACTTCATAGCCATGTGGTTGGTTTCTATTTTTAGTGGAAATATTTTCCAGAATTTTTAGTTTTTCAACACTCTACTTGTCCAATCCTCATTTTTGCAACTTTCGGGGCTCCATACAAGCACATACGAACTCCTTTTCTGGTGCCTTTTTTTAAAAGTGCATGAACTTTTGTCTACTTCTTGAATTTCTAATCAATTTGAAGTGAATTTGAGTGGATTTTTTACTTTCAACATATGGTCTTTTTTGGCCTATTTGGCACTTGTATTGCATAGATTTGAATTTAGGTCTTTGCTTCATTGTTCTAGTATGTTCTCAGCCTATTTGTGGCAAGCTATAAATTAGAAATCATAGGTCTACTTAGAAAAGTTGCAAGTGTCTTTTTGTACATGCATTAAATTATAAAGTTCCAAAATCATCTTTTTGGGGGGTTACTTTGATTGAGTGAATTTCAGGGGGTGTCTCTTATGTGATTGTGCCTATTTTCTCTCATGTGCTCTTGCATTCCATCATGGGTTCATCTAATGTTCCACTCTTAACTACACATAATTATGCTACATGGAAAGTATGTGCATGGAGTAAACTAATGGAAAAAGGTTTAATTTACTATATTGATGGAACCATAAATACACCTGCAGATCCTAAGGTAGATCCAATTGCATATATGGATTGGCCCACTAAAACTTCCATGGCATTCAGTACACTTAGAAAGTTCATTTCAAATGATCTCATTTTCCATGTTGATAAATTTACTACAACCAAGGAACCTTGGGATAATCTTGCCACTTTGTATGGCAAGGTTGATAAGGTTAAGGGATACAAGCTTGAAAATGATCTTCTAAGCCTTGATCCCAAGAATTTTGACACTGTTCAAGATTATCTCACTAAGGAAAATGAGTGAAGACAACAACTGAAGGATTGTGGTATTGAGAAAGGGGATGATCAATTGGTCTTCAATTTGTTGAAAAGCTTCCAGCCAAGTATGCAACCATTGTTTCAAGTTTTCAGTCTCAATGATTGACAATTAGCAACTTCATATCACCATCTTTTGAGGCTCTCATAAATCTTTTAATTCTTGAGCAAAATAAGTTGATGAAAATGGGCATTCTCAAGTCTTCAACTTCAAAAGAATTGGTCGTCAATAATGGAAACAACAAGCAAGGTAAAGGGAAAGGCCAAAATAAATCTTCACCAAAGCCACAAGGAGAGAACAAACAATCCACCCCTCCACAACAAGGCTCATCATCATCTTCTTCAAAGAAGAACAACTCAAGAAAGAAGGAGAAACCAACTTGTGTATATTATAAAAAAGGTTGGACATGAGGAGCATCATTGTCATGCCAAGAAAATTGATGAGTTGACCAACATCATTAAGAAGAACAAAATCTATTTGCCTAATGCCTATAAGAAGAAGAACTCATCTCCTTCCACCTCTACTTCATCTTAGTATAAGGGAAAAGGGAAAGCTTTCATGGCAACAATAGGTTCATCATAGTAGTGGATTCTTGATTCAGGGGCTACTCAACATATGTGTTCTTCAAAGGTGAAATTTCCTCCTTGGAGTCCTCTTCAGTGCCTCACATCTTCATTGGTGATAATAGACAAGTGGAAGTTATTGGGAAAGGTGCAATTGAGATGGGCAATGGGACATTTGAGGATGTGCTCTATGTTCCAAACTTGAGCACCAATCTTCTCTCCATCTACCAAATCACACATCATGGAGATGGTAAGAAAGTTGAATTCACTCTCAACACAACTGTGGTAAAGGAACATGCAAATGATGCTTTGGTTGCAATGGGTCAAGGTAATCACAATGCAAGGCTTTACTCATTCTCCCATTGGGTACCTCATGCTTCTTCTACAACATTGATTACTCATTCAAACTCACAAAGTAAGATATGTCATGAGTGGTTTGGTCATCTCAACTACTGCTATCTACAAATTCACACCAACGACATGATCAAAAGGGCTTCCTCAACTTAGTTTTTTTGAGGGTGTATGTTTAGGCTGTTCCATGGGCAAGCATCCCAAAGAGAAGTTTGATAGAGGGAACTCTTACAAAGCCTTGGATCTTTGTCAGCTTGTTCATAGTGATGTAGTTGGCCCATTTCTAGTGCCATCCTTTGGCAAAGCTCATTATTTCCTCACTTTCATTAATGATTTTTCACGATACACTTGGGTCTACTTCCTTTGTCACAAAAGTGAAGTATTTAACATGTTTCTCAACTTCAAAGCACATGTTGAGAAGCAATATGGGAAGCAAGTCAAGATCCTTCGTACAGACAATGGAAAAGAGTATGTGAATAATAGACTTGAGGAATTTTACACACTTGAGGGAATTAACTTCCAACATTTTGTTTCCTACACACCCTAGTAGAATGGTGTGGCAGAAAGGAAAAATAGAACCCTCAAGGAAATGGCAAGTTGCATGATACATGCCATGTCTCTCAATCCACCTTTTTGGGTAGAAGCAATTAGTTGTGCCACCTACATCCAGAATCAGGTTCCTCATAAAGCCTTGAAGGGTATAGCTCCTTTTGAAGCTTGGTTTGCTAAGAAACCTATTGTTAAACACTTTAGAGTGTTTGGGATTCTAGCATGGGCTTATATTCCTCAGTAAAAGTGTAGGGAATTGGAGCCATAGAGCAGACCTTATATCTTTATGGGATGTATAGATGGTGTTAAGGCATATAGACTAATGGATCTTGAGACTCACGAGGTTTTCTTTGAGAGGAGTGTACATGTTGAGGAAAGCTCACCTACCTTTTCTCTTCTACTCCTCCTTCCACCACAACTGATAGTGATGATAATGATTCAAATGATGATGACTCTCCTTCCTCAACAACTCACAAGGTTATACCTTCATAGAGTCCACTTTAGTTGAGGAGCCTTGCCCTTCTACCCCTACTAGACCTTGTTGGGATCATCAGACTCTTGAGGCAGCAGGTTCGCTAGTTGGGGATCCTTTTGATACTCAAAGGACTAGGTTACAAAATGAGCATGAGCCTCTTCCACATGCTCTCATTGTGTCCGCTTAGATCCATAATCCTTTAAAGAATCCTCTGGGGTTCTTGAATGGGATGTGACTATGGAGGAAGAGTATAGTTCATTGATGAGGAACAACACTTGGGAGTTAGTCCCTCTCCCTAAGGGGAGATAGATGCTTCAATGCAAGTGGATCTATGCAAGTGGAAATGGAAATTTGTGTGATACATGCCAAGTCTCTTGGTCTAGCTTTTTGGGCAGAAGCAATCAGTTGTGCCACCTACATCCAAAATTAGGTTCCCCATAAAGCTTTGAAGGGTATCACTCCTTTTGAAGCTTGGTTTTCTAGGAAACCTATTGTGAAACAGTTTAGAGTGTTTGGGAGTCCAACATTGGCTCGTATTCCTTCGTAGAAACATAGGGCATAGGAGCCATAGAGCAGGCCTTGTATCTTTGTGGGATATGCAAATGGTGTTAAGGCATATAGATTGATGGATCCCGAGACTCATGAGATTTTCTTTGAGAGGAGTGTACATGTTGAGGAAAGCTCACCTAGCTTTGATTCTTCTAATTCTAATCCTTCCTCCACAATTGAAAATAATGATAGTGATTAAGATGATGATGGATATCCTTCCTCACCAACTCGCAATGCTACACGTTTTCAAGGTCCACTTCCAGTTGAGGAGCCTTATCCTTCTACCCTTACTAGAACTCGTTGGTCTTGTCAGACTCTTGAGGCAACAAGTTCACTTATTGGGGATCCTTTGGATACTCTAAGGACTAGGTCACAACATGAGCATGAGCCTCTTCCACATACTTTCATTGCATCAGCTTTAGATCCACAATTCTTTAAGGAATCCTCCGGGGTTCCTGAATGGGATGTAGCTATGGAGGAAGAGTATAGTTCATTGATGAGGAACAACACTTGGGAGTTAGTCCGTCTCTCTAAGGGGAGAAGTTTGATGGAAGTGGATATATCAGACCAAATATGCAGTGGATGGGAGTGTTGATAATTATAAGGAATGACTTGTTGCAAAGGATTTCTCACAGATCGTAGGAGTTGACTACACTAAGACCTTTGCACCTATTGCAAAGATGAGTTCCATTTTCCTGACACTTGCCATTGCTACTTCACATGGTTGGGCAATACATCAGATGGATGTTAAGAGTGCTTCTCTACATGGGGATCTTGATGAGTAGATCTATATGGAGCAGCCACAAGGTTTCATCTGGGACACTTCATTGGTTTGAAGGTTGAGGAAGTCTATCTATGGCCTTAAGCAGGCCTCTCAAGCTTGGTACTCCAAGATGGATTCCTTCTTTCTCTCCATAGGATTCACCAGGTCATTCAAATCAAAATGTCTACATCTTGAGATAAGATGATGTACATTTGATACTTGTGCTCTATGTGTGTTGACTTGATCATTACAAGGATCACCTCATCCATCATCGGCAGTGTCAAAACTACTTTGTAGGATAGATTTTGCATGACCAACTTGGGCCTTTTTCACTACTTTCCTGGCATTGAGATTCAACAGTCTTCATGTAGGATTACATTTTTATAGCCCAAGAATGCTCTTGATCTCTTTTCATAGTTCCACATGACTGATTGTAAGCCTACTCCAACTCCCTTTCTTTCTAGAGTCAAGCTTGAGGCTAAGTGCTCCACACCACTTGTTGATGCCACTTTGTATCATCAACTTATTAGAAGTCTCATCTATTTGACTCATACGCTCCCTAACATCTCTTATGCAGTTGTCATGGTCTCCTTCTTTATGTATGAATCACATGAGCTTCATTGGAAATTCAACAAAAGCATCTTGCACTACATCCAGGGTACTCATCAGCATGGGATGCATTATGCAGTAGGTGCACAACTTGACTTAGTAGGATATACTGACTCAGATTGGGTTGGTGATTCAAATTATCGCAAGTCCACCTCTAGCTACAACTTCCATCTTGGTTAAATACCTGTATCATGGTTGAGCAAGAAGCAACATGCCATTTCGCTTTCATTGACAGAGGTAGAGTATAGGGGGACTGTTACTACCACCACTAAGGCCATTTGGCTTCAACACATTCTCTCTGAGTTTAGTTTTTCCATTCCATTTCTGACAACCATTCAGTGTGACAATCAGAGTGCTATTGCAATCTCCAGGAATCTGATCTAGCATCAGAGAACCAAGCACATTGAGATTCATATGCACTTCATCAGGGAGCTAATTTAGGATCAGGTCATTGACTTGTGCTATTGTCCAATAGTAGAGTAGGTTTCTGATATATTCACCAAACTGTTTACTAAGATTAAGTACCATCAATTGTGATCTCTCTTAGGGGTGAGGTATGTGTCAGGGGGAGTAACTTGACTTCTCCATTCTCTTTCATGGGGGGAATTTTCCTTCTCCATTTGTACATTTATTTGTTTTCTTGCATGGTTAGCTTGAGTCTTCATTCCCGCTATTGCACTTAAGGGGGTTGTTGGTGTAAATAAGTATTTTACTTATTAGACTTTACTTAAGCTTACTTAGGGAATGCATATCATTGTATTTTGCGCTTGTGACACCTAGTTATTTGCATCTTGCATCTAGGTTTGTGCATACATTGAAAGATGTGATTGAAACTCTTAGGGAAGTGTGTGTAGGAGAAATCCCACTCTTTGTGGTGTGATCTAGTTATAACCTTTTTATCTCCACTTGTCATGGCATGATAATTCCACTTTAGGTGGGTGATCCACCTTTCATGGAATTATCTATTATTTATTTCTACCTACCCTTCCACATGGATGTGACAATTGTCTCATTCATGGCCCTTCCCTGTGTTCTATCTTTCCTTTATAAGAAATCCTTGTACATACTTGTAATTGAACATCTTCATGCATATTGTGAATACAATCATAATATTCTCTCTCTTTTGTGATAACTTTGGTCTCTTGATCCTATTGTTGTTTTGGATAAGTTATTACAATATTGGTCATTATGCTTCAAGATTTTTGAATAGAGTTGTACATAAGAAGAATAGAGATCATAAAGATAGAAAGGATAAGAAATTCAAAAAGTTGTATTACATCAAAGAAGAAGCCAAAATCTCTAATGATGATGATAGTGAATGCTTCTTTTTATCCTTGGAGAATAAATCTGTGTCTACTAACTCTGGAAGATTTACAAGAAAAAGTGATTTAGAGAACAAGAAGGATGAGATGGAAGGTACTTTGGTCATTTCCTTTCATGCTAGACAGGATGAAGACTACTGGGTGATTGATAGTAGATGTTCTAATCAGATGACCAAAGATAAAAGTAAGTTCACTAAACTTAAAAAATATGATGGTGGTTTGGTCATGTTTGGTGATGATTCTGGAGAAAAGATTGTTGGGAAAGGTACAATTAGATTTTATGGAATACATAGCACTGATGATGTATATTATGTAAATGGCTTAAGGCATATCCTTTTGAGTGTTGGAAAAATGTGTAGAAAATGTTTCATACTTGTGTTTCAAGATAATGCCTGTGAGATCATAAAAGGATCCAGAGCTATGGTTGTTGCAGGAAGGAGAACTCATGGAAAAATCTATCAGCTTAAAGGTGTTTATGGTTAGTGCCTTGTATCTCAAGTTAATGAAAGTTGGTTGTGGCATAGAAGAATGGGACATGTGAACTTTGATAATCTGGTTCAAACTAGTTCAAGATATTTTTTCCAAGGTTTTCCTAAAATCATAAAACCTACTAATACTATTTGCAGAAGTTGTCAATTAGGGAAACAGACAAGATGCAGTTTCAAAGGAAAAGAGCAATCAGCTACTAGAATGTTGGAATTAATTCATAAAGACCTTTGTGGTCCTACTAGAATAGGAAGCCTAAATGGTGATAGGTATTTCATGCTCCTTATTGATGACTATTCTTGAATGACATGGGTTGCTTTTCTTAGAGAAAAGACTTAAGCTTTGGATAGGTTTAAAGTGTTCAAAGAAAGAGTAGAAAATGAAGTGAACCTAAGAATTAAATGTTTGAGATCTGATAGAGGTGGAGAATTTAATTCTAGTGAGTTCATTCATTATGTGAAGAGCATGGCATAAAGAGACACTTTTATGCTACTAGAACTTCTCAGTAGAATGGAGTTGTTGAGAGAAAGAACTGAATGTGCAAGAGCTTGGAAGAACCATGATGAAAGGAGAAAATGTACCTGATGTGTACTAGAGAGAGGCAATACACACTACTATTTATGTTAGCAGAGTTTAGATCAGAGGAAATAACACAAAGACTCCTTATGAGTTATGGACTAGTAAGGCTCCTACTGTGAAGTACTTTAAGGTGTTTGGAGGCATATGTTACATTAAAAGAGATGATGATAATCTTGGGAAGCTTGATGCTAGATATGATGAAGGGATTTTCCTTAGATACTTAACTACCAGCAAAGCATATAGATGCTTTAATAAAAGATTGAAGAAGATTTTTGAGAGTTCTAATGTGAAGGTTGATGAGGATATGCACAAACCTATTGAGGTAAGAGAAGTCGAACTAGATGATCCTATTTGTGCACCAGAACCTAAATAGAATAAGGAAGAGGATGAAGAACAGACTAAAGAAGAAGAATAAAATACACCAAAACTTGTTCCTAAGACTCCTAAGTATGTATAGAAGAATCATCTAGAAGAACAAATAATTGGAGATAAGAGTGAAGGTATGAATACAAGAAGTAAAGTAACAGTGGAGGTAAATTTGTGTTTATTTTCTAAAATAGAACCTAAGCCTATGTGTGAAGCATGTAGAGATGAAAGTTGGGTTAGAGCTATGAAGGAAGAGTTGTAGAAAATAGAGAAGAATTAAAAATGGGAACTAGTTCCTAGCCCTATGAATAAGAATGTAATTGGTTCAAAGTGGGTGTCTAGGAATAAGTTGAATGAAAATGGTGAAGTTATAAGAAACAAAGCAAGAATTGTATGCAAGGGATACTCACAAGTTGAAGGTGTAGACTTTGAAGAGACATTTGCTTCGATGGCAAGAATGGAAGCTATTAGGATGTTTTTGTCATTTTTTGCCTACAAGGACTTCAAGGTATATCAGATTTATGTCAAGTATGCATTATTGAATGGAGAACTAGACGAAGAAGTATACATGGAACAACCTGAAGGATTTCAATTATCATACAAACTGGATATGGTTTGTAAGTTGAAAAAGGTGTTTTATGGACTGAAACAAGTTTCTAGAGCATGGTATGCAAGATTGGATAGATACCTAACACATCAAGGATTTAGGAAAGGCTCTATTAACAACAATCTATACTTCAAAGTGCAAGGTAACAAAATGTTGATAGTGGTAGTATATGTTGATGATATCATGTTTGAAGGAAATGAAGGTATGTGTAAGAGATTTGCCAAAGAAATAAAAAAAGAATTTGAAATGTCCATGATTGGTGAGTTGAATTTATTTCTTGGTCTTCAAGTAAATCAAGCTGATAAGGGGATATTCATTTCATAATCAAAATATGTGAAAGAGTTTTTAAAGAAGTTTGAAATGGATGAATCCAAACTAGTTAGTACTCCTATGGTAACCGGATGTAAATTGAGTAAAGATAATGAATCTACTAAAATTGATTAAAGAAAATATTGATCTATGATTGGTGGACTATTGTATCTTACTGCTACCAAACTGGATATCATGTATGTAGTATGTTTAGTTGCCATGTTTCAAGAAAAACCTAAAGAATCACATTTTACAACTATAACAAGGATATTTAGATATCTCAGAGGTACACCAAATTATGGCTTGGGGTATCCTAAGGATATTGATTTCACTTTAAGTACTTATACTGATATAGATTGGGTTGGTTGTGTGGATGACCGGAAGAGTACCAGTGGAGTTGTTTTCTTTCTTGGTGGAATATTGCTTTCATGGTTAAATAAGAAACAAGATTCAATTTCTTTATCCACTACAAAAGTAGAGTATATTGTTGCAACATCTTGATGCACACAGGTTTTGTGGATGAAGCAAACATTGAAGGATATTGGAGCGATATGTGATGAGCCTATACTTATCTTCTGTGACAATACAAGTACTATAAACATTTCAAAAAAATTGGTAATGCATTCAAGAACAAAACATATATCTATTAGATATCATTTCCTAGGAGAGAAGGTATTGGAGAATAGAGTGAGGTTAGAGTATGTGTCTACAAAGGAATAAATTGCAGATATATTTACTAAGGCTCTTCTGAAGGATACTTTTGAGTATCTTATAGAGAAGTTGGGGGTCATTGGCCCTCTAAACTAGTGCACATGGAATTGCATCATTCCAGTGGATCCATAGGTTCTACATTTATCTAGACTAATGAATGGGTCTACTTTGTAGGGGGAGTAGAAAGTTTCCATTATTGTAGTATGAGTTGTATGGGTGCACTCCTAAGGGGGAGTGATCAGAGTTTTTGATCTTTTCAATTGATGTCAAAGGGTGGGAGAGAGTCATGTGAAAAAATAAATAAGAGGAAGAGAAGGTATTTTCCCAAAATATTAAGAAAGTAGGAATGATGTGTAGGTTGTCTAATCTGGAAAATAAAGGAGAGTGTTGTCTTTGATGGTTTTTCACATAATGTGTTGCCATCAATGATAAAGGGGGAGATTTTTGTAAGTATGAGAAATTTTGGTGGTGTTGTCATTAATGTTGTCTGTGATGTCAACATAGCTCAAAATGTTGCAGATTATGCATGTATAGTTAAGATGTTGTGAGTACATAGAGCTATCAATATGATGTTGCAGATGTGCTAAAATGATGGGTTACCAAGTTCTTTTGACAAAATTTAATAAAGAGTGAGGTCAAAGTCATGTATGTGTTTGGAATGTGCTTTGATATGTGCTCCATGTTTCTTTTGTGTTGATCCTATGCTTGTGTGGATTTGAAGGGTTGTTGTTGGGGATTTGTTGGTGATATCTCTTAATTTGTAGCTTTTGGTTTGATGGAAGGTGAAGGTTGTGTTCACCAGTGTGTGAACTGGTTTGGCAGAGTTGTTTGTCTATGGACTAGGAGAAAATTTTCTACTCTGTAGTCCTTCGTTGAACTTTTTTAGGTCTTGTGGATCTAGAATATGTCTTGTAATGGTGTTCTCTAGGTTCTAGCAGAGATGTTCATGGTCTAGTGCTTCAGAAGTTAAGTTTCAAAGTTGTGTGTTTTAACATAGTCTAGATGGACTGTTGGAAGGTGTTTTGTGTATGAAGGTTGTTTCACTTGTTGTGGATTTATATGAAGGTATCTGAGATGTTTTCTCATGCATAATTAAGTGTGTTACATCATTCATGTGTTATCTTCTTTTTGAGAAGTGTGTACTTCAATATTCATTTTTTTTTCATTAGGTTTGGTTGACCTGGTGTTTACACTTCATACAAAGAATTAAAAATTAATTGAGGAAGTGTTTGATTGATGTGAGATGTTATTTTGGGTCATAGTTAAGTATTGGTGTGGTCCACTCTCATTCCTTTCCACCATAGGAATGCTGAGTTGCTAACCTAATTTGAATTTTTGAAATGAAATATATGTAACTGACCTTGGAGAAAGTTTCTAAGGTTGAAGATGGTATAAATGGAAGATGAGTTTTGAAGGATTAAATCATATAAAGTAACGAAGTAAGCCACAAGTGAAGAGTAGATTTGTGCGAAAGTAAGTTGATGAAATATTACTTTATTGCGTTAGATTCCTAAAAGCAGTGAGTTGAAGGTTTCTATAATCTTCTAATCAAGGCTGTGGATGTGTGTAATCTTTTTGTGGTGGATCTTTCTGTTATCTTTTGTATCTTTAGGCAGTGAGCCTCCCTTTTGGATAGTGAGTCCTATCTATAGGAAGTGAGCCTTTGTATTCAGGAAATGAGCTCTTACTAGTGAGCCTCTTATATTTGGTATTGGAATTAATTTATATTGTGAGTTAATGCTCACAATGGTTTTTCCTTTATTAGGTTTTCCACATAAAATCTAGTGTTCATTGTGTTGATTTTCTTTTCTTTTATTTGGATTTCATGTTCATACATAATAACATAATAGTGTGGTTATGAATTTGATAAGAGTGTGAAGTTTTGTGTTTGAATTTGGTGACAACTGATTAACCCCCCACTCTCAGTTGTCTTGCACCTTTTAACACCCTAGTTCTATTGAGTTTGGTTTTGGCATTTGGAAGTATCTAGCTTAAATGATCTATGTGTTTTACACTAGTGTGGCTGACTATGTGTCAAGCACTAATTTTGAAGTTGATGAAGTGTGTTGGATCTATTATGGGTCCTGGTAAAGTGTGTGTTTGGGTCACTCTCATTCTAATTGCACCCTAGGATGTTTGGCACCAACCTCATTTTAATTTGAAGTTGGATAGCCAACTTTGTATCTTTTCAAGGGTGGAGATAGTATAAATACTGAATGTGCTAGCAAAGAAAATTGTACATAAGAAAAGAAGAAAGATAAGTGAAAGAGAAGATGCAACTTTTATGCAATTCTTAAAATGTGTGAATTAAGTGCGTGATTGTTTAGTGCAAAGCTTAATGTCGAGTTTTCGGATGTAGTGAGTAGAAGGATAACTCTATTATTCATTCTAGTGGATAAGTGATTGTGGTGGAATATTCATTAAATTGGGATTTTTTCTCTCTATAAAAAGTCTTCTTCATCCTCTTTGTATCTTTGTGGTAGTGAGCCCTTTGGGTTGTAGCCCTATGGATAGTGAGTCCAGAAAGTGATTCCATATTTCAAGCAGTCAACCTTATCTCAGGCAATGAGCCTTTTTGTAATCAGTTTTGATATTCTCTATATAGTGAGTTAATCCTCACCATGGTTTTTACCTCATTGGCTTTTCCATGTAAATCTAGTGTTATTGTGTTTTTGTATTTGCATTTGATGGTTAATCACTTAATCAGTTTATGTGTTAGTTCTGGTAATTGAATTTAAGGTTATAATCTATGACAATTGATTCACCCCCCCTCTTAGTTGTCCTATCCAACAATTGGTGTCAGAGCTTAGTTCCTTGGTGAAGAGCTTAACTGCTTGAGGAAGGTCTAGGATGGCTAAAATAATGGTCTTTGATTATCTAAGGTTTGATGGAACTAATTATGGTATCTCGAAAGTATTGATGGAAGTATATCTAGAGTATTGTGGATTTGATGTAGAGAAATATTATAAGAATCCCTACACTCATCTTGCAAATGGTATGATTACACCTAATAAAATTAAAGCACATGAAGTAAATAACAAGGTAAAGTTCATCTTGAAGAATAGTTTGATACATTTCAAATTGATTAAGGTTCAAAATTTGAAGACAACTAAGGAAGTCTGGGATGCTTTAGAAAGAGCACATGATGGTGATAAAAGTGTAAAAGAGGAGAAAATATAGAATTTGGAAACATAGTTTGATCTTCTACATATGTCCAAAGATGAGAATGTTAAATCCTATATATAGAGATTGGATGAGGTAGTGGCTGGAATGAAAACTCTTGGCATTAGTGTAGATGAAACTAGAATTGTCAAGAAGATTCTCAAAACTCTTCCTAATGCTCATAGTGAAAAGGTGAGTGCTATTGATAAGACTATATATTACAAGACTTGTACTAAGGATCTATTGTTAGGATGTTTGAAATCTTATGATATGAGGAAGTTGAATCTCAGAAGTGGAGGCAAAGTAGAGACTACTTTTAAAGCTACAAAAACTAAAGTTCCAGATGAAGAGAGTTTTGAATAAATCAAGGCTAACTTTGTAAGAAGATTGTGAAAAGGCTCTGGTAAGTATGAAGGAAAATTTCCCTTTAAATGCTTTAGTTGTGTAGAAATTGGTCACTATACTACAAAGTGTCTTGAAAGAGCTAAAAATAATAAACAAAGATATGAGAAAGAAAGGAAAGGAAAGAAGATTAACAAAGCTTACTATGTTAATGACAATGCTAGTATTTCAGATGAAGATTTAAAATATGAATGTTATGAAAGAACTTGCACAATAGAAGAATATGATATGAAATATGCTGCAAATACTTGATAATAACTGAGAATAACAAGCCACTTCGAGGGGGGAAACCTCCAAATATCTCTAATGAGAACACACTTCACAACTTGATGATGAAATAAGACTCACAACCTCCTATATATACCTATTTATGCCTAGGATATCACCTAGGCCGACTTAGACACACCTATATAAGTCTTAGGCCTAAACAACTAAATAACAATATACTAATGATAATATGACTTAATAGAGAGTTAAGATAGCCACAAGTCAACTATTCATAACTCAATGTACACTAATATTAAGGGCATAGCAAGCCCCCCTTCATCAAAGAATCATTGTCCTCAATGCTAATCAAGTTTGGATTCTTTTGAATGAATTCCTCATCCTCCCATGTGGCATCTTCAATTGGTAAATTTTTCCATTGGATGAGATACTTAGTGAGAGTTCTATTCCTCAGCCTCTTTGTGCATTTTTGACGAATGCACTTTGGTTCCAAAATGATTCTTCCTTCTTCATCGAGCTCTGGTAGTATTGTTTGAGTGGGAATATTATTCCCAATTACCTTCTTCAAATAGGAAACATGAAAAATTGGATGTATCTTTGTTGTTGGTGGCAACTCTAGCTTGTAGGCAACACTACCGATCTTTTGCATGATTTGGTATGGACCATAATACCTTGGAGACAACTTATTATTCTTTTTTTGTTGCTTTAGTGAGATTTTCTTATAAGGTTGTAATCTCAAGAAGACCCAATCCCCAACTTCAAAACTTCTTTCACTACAATGTTGGTCTACCAGTTGTTTCATTTGATTTTGTGCCATGGCTAAATTCTCCTTGAGTCCTGAAAGTACTTTTTTTTTTATGAAGCAAGTGGTCTTCTAAAATTCCAAAAATGGAGACATTTTTGATGAGCTATGAAAAGAAGTGTTATACCACCATTCTACAAGTGGCAGCCAATCTACCCATTGAGACTATTTCTCTAAAGTAAAACAACATAGATATCCTTCCAAACACTTATTAACAACCTTAGTTTTCCCATCTGATTGAGGGTGGCATGAAGAGATATGAGCCAATTGAGTACCCAAACATGAGAATAAATCTTTCCAAAAGTGATTAGTGAAGATAGGATCACAATCACTAACAATAACCTTAGGTGTATCATGTAGCTTTTGGATATTCTCCAAAAAATCTTTTGCCACTGCACTTGCTATAAAAGGATGCGATAATGCAATGAAATGTGCATATTTACTGAGGTGATCAACTACTACAATGATGACATTATAATTTTTAGATTTGGGAAGTCCTATGATGAAGTCCATGGATACCTCTTCCCAATGTTGGCTAGGAATAGATAAGGGTTTCAAGAGACCTGGTGTCTTAGTTTTCTCCCCTTTATTCCTTTGGCAAACCAAACATTCAACCACAAATTTTTGAACATCACCTTTTAGCCCTTCCCAAAAAAAATCATGCTTGACTCGATGATATGTCTTCAAAAACCCTGAATGACCACCCACTAGAGACTCATGCAACTCTATGAGAAACTTGTGTTTAAGATTGGAATTCTTGCAGAGATACAAACGCTATTTATACCAAAGAGTATCTCCCTTCCAACAAAACTTATCTGAACTACTACGATCACTTTTTAATTATTCAATGAGATTACTTGTCGCAACATCATTTTTCCACTCTGCTTTGGCCTCCTCCACCCAAATTTCTTGTAATATTGAAAGGGTGCACAATAAGGCTTCATCTTTCTCATCCTTCCATGAAATTGCATCTACTACAATATTTTCTTTCCCTTTCTTATATACAATCTCAAAGTTATATCCTAACATCTTAGTGACCCATTTTTGTTGCTCTTCAGAAGATAGTCTTTGTTCCAAAAAATATTTTAGGCTATCATGATCTTTCTTAACCTTGAAGTGTCTACCCAATAGATAAGGCCTCCATTGTTTAACTGCATGGAGGATTGCTAGCATTTCCTTCTCACAAGTAGGTTTTAGTTTATTCTTACCCTTTAATTGATGACTCTCAAAATCAATTGGTCAACCTTCTTGCATGAGCACTGCTCCTATCCCATTTCCAGAAGCATCACATTCCACAATGAATTCCTTGGTGAAGTCAGGAGTGGAAAGCAGTAGAGTTGTACACATAGCCTCCTTCAATCTCTCTAATGTTGTATTGGCAGACTCGTTCCAATGAAAATAATCCTTCTTCAATAGAGTGGTGAGAGGTGTTGCTATACGACCATAATTCTTCACAAATGTTCTATAGTACCCTTCTAATCCCAAGAAACCCCTCAGTTTCTTAATGGTTTTTAGAATAGGCCATTCCATGATTGCCTTAATTTTGTTAGGGTCCACCTTTACTCCTTCATGTGAAACTATGTGTCCCAAATACTCCACCTCTGTAAGACCAAAAGCACACTTGGATGGCTTAGCATAGAGTTTATGATTGTTGAGTATTTGTAATGCTTGATCCACATGTTGCAAATGTTCTTCCCAAGTCTTGCTATAAATCAATATATCATCAAAGAATACTAGCACAAACTTTCTCAAGATCTTCTTAAAAATGGAATTCATAAAACTTTGGAATGTAGATGGTGCATTGGTAAGACCAAATGGCATCACCAAAAATTCATAATTACCCTCATGAGTCCAAAATGTTGTCTTACAAATATCTTTCTCCTTAATCCGAATTTGGTGATAACCAAATCTAAGATCTAACTTGGTAAAATACATAGCTCCATTCAATTCATCTAGCAAATCATCAATGACTAGAATACGAAACTTATCTTTAATGGTGTACATGTTGAGCACTCTATAATATAAACACATGCACCAAGTATCATCCTTCTTACGTACCATCACCACAGGTGAGGAGTAAGCACTTTGGCTATACCTGATAATTCCTGCCTCTAGCATCTCCTCAACAATTTTTTCTATCTCACTCTTTTGTATGTTTTGATACCTGTAAGGCCTGATGTTTGGTGGTTGGATCCCTGGAACTAACTGTATGGCATGATCATGATCCCTCTTAGGAGGAATTCCTTTAGGCATATCTCCAAGAACAATTGAGTGAGGATCAATTATAGCTTGCAAATCTAGACGAGTAGGAGCATTAGATTGAGAGACTTCTAATAAACATAGTTGGGCCACAAATCCATCTAGTCCTTTCTTAAGGAAATTTTGCATTTGATGAGAGCTTACCATTTGTAGGGATTTTTCCTTCAACCCCCTTAGCTCTACTACCCTTCCTTCTGATTGAAATCTCATGAATAGTTCTTGGAAGTTCATCTCAATCTTTCCCAATGCAGTAAGCCATTGTACTCTCAAAACAATAGATGTTGCACCCATGGATATTGCATACATTGGGGTATCAAGTTGATAATCTCCCAGGGATAATTTAATGCTATGAAACTTCCCTAAACAACTAATTATACCACCATCTACAATCAAAACCTGAAACTTTGAGCTGGATATATAAAACAATTTAGACAAGTAGCTAATTTTTTGTTGATGAAATTATGAGTACTACCTGAGTCGATCAACACTGTTACCTTCGACTTCTTTAAGAACCCCACCACATTGAGAGTTTGTGGAGCACTAAAAACTAAGATTGAATGACAAGAAATGATTGGTTGAGAATCACGTGATTCCTCATTTGACTCCCTCTCATCCTCTAGTATGGGTTCCTCATCTTCTTCCTCACTTGGACCTTCAATATAGAACAATTTCTTTTCACTGCATTTATGTCCTCAGTTGTATTTGATATCACAATTGAAACAAAACCCTTTTGCTCTTTTCTCCTCAATTTTCTGTGGATTCAACCTATTAGGTTGTGTTGAATATCCTTTCTCTCTTGTCACATTAGCCCCTTGCTTCTTAGGAATCAAATACTTCTCCTCTACCCTGTGTGCTAAGATAAAAGACTCATTTATGGAGCTAGGGATAAACATGTGTACCTCATGTTGCATGTGATCCTTGAGACCCCCCAAGAATAAATCATTTAATTTTTCCTCCATAATTATATCCACTCTTAAGGATAGATTTTGGAATTGTTGAATATAATCCTTAACTGATCCTGTTTGTTGAAGTTTAGCTAACTAGCTGAATAAGTTGTTTGTCATGCTATTGCTATATTGTGCTTGGAGTTCCTTTCTAAAAATTGACCATGAGACAATGAGCCCCTTTTTACTTTGATGAGTGAAAATCCAATGATACCAAATGAATTGATCTGGTTCTAGAAATAGGGAAGCCATTGTGACCTTTTGTCCATTTGGGATTTGGTGTACTTAAAAAAAAATCTCCATTTTGTTTATCCATGTTAGAGGATCCTTGCCATCGAACTTGCGCATATCCACCTTTGGAAATAAATTCCTAGATCCCATAGGAGTACTAAAGCTTGTGTCAATGGTAGTTGACCTAGAATTTTCACCTTGGTCACTTGAGAACTCCTTTCTTGGTTTAGCCATGTAGGTGCTTAACATGTTTCGTATGTTTGATATATCTCCTCTTAGGTCACACATATCCATATTCATTGAGGAAATGTCTTCCTTGATCTTATTTATTTCCTCATTAAGATTAATATCCTCTATTTTTACCCCATCCTTATTAGGAGTCTTCCCCGGAGTGACAACATTCTTTTTGCCACTTGTTGCAGGCCCCGTCATGATGGGAACCACTAATTTTGAAATAAATCACACAAATGAAACTTAAATTCTCTAAAAAATTTACTGTAACTTACTAGGGTGAAAATAACTCTTACCTATAAAAATATCCAATAAATAAGTAGATTTCCAGCGTGGAGAGTGATAATTGTGAAAAAATTAATTTTTCAATGACTTGCTTATTTCTACTCTAATTCCTCCAAAAATTTTACTACAATCTCCTTTAGTATATCTTCAAAAACCCAATAAAAATCAGACTCCAATTCAACAAGATGTGTGAGATATGCAGATTCCAAACATTTGTGTAGAAACACTAATTCTACAATAATTCGCTTAATTATACTCCAATTCTTGTAAAATATGGATTGTAGCTTCTTTAATATGTTCTTCAAAAACCCTTTAAAAATAATAATTTTTTCTTTCGAAAATCTAAAAAATATGCTCTTCCCAAAATCACCTCCAAAATTGAGAAAAAACCTTACCTCTACAGTGCCAAGATCACGCTTTGATACCACTTGTTATGAAATAACTTGCACAATAGAAGAATATGATATGAAATATGCTAACAATACTTGATAATAATTGAGAATAAGAAGCCACTTCGAGGGGGAAAACCTCCAAATATCTATAATGAGAACACACTTCACAACTTGATGATGAAATAAGACTCACAACCTCCTATATATACCTAATTATGCCTAGGATATCACCTAGGCCAACTTAGACACACCTGTATAAGTCTTAGGCCAACCTAAACAACTAAATAAAAATATACTAATGATAATATGACTTAATAGAGAGTTAAGATAGCCACAAGCTGACTATTCATAACTTGATGTACACTAATATTAAGGGCATAGCAATGAAGATCTAGATGACAATGAATGCTTGTTCTTGGTGATTAAAGATGAACATACTTCTACTAATTTAGAAAGATAGTCAGAGGAAAGTCCTTTGTAGAAGGAGAAGGAGAAGGAGGAAAAATGAAGATATAGTTATCTTTTCCCTACATGCTAAACATGAAAATATTTTTTGAGTAGTTGATAGTGGTTGTTCACATCACATGACCGGTGACAAGAGTAAGTTTATGAAACTTGAAAAATATGGAGGTCTAGTTATGTTTGGAGATGATACTTGTGCTAAAATCTATGGGATAGGTTTAGTAATTTTTGATGACAAGCATCATATTGATGATGTATACTATGTTAAGGGTTTAAGGAAAAATCTATTGAGCGTTGGTCAAATGTGCAGAAAGTGATATGATATTGTGTTTAAGGATGAGAAGTGTGAGATCTGGAAAGGATTTGAAACATTGATTGCTATAGGAATGAAATCTAAAGGGAATATTTATCAACTTAAAGGTGCTATTGGATGATAGTTTATGACTCAGATAAATGAAAACTGGCTATGGCATAGGAGAATGTGTCACATGAATTTTGATAATTTTTCAAGGATTAGTATTATTCAAGCCATGAGAGATCTACCAAGAATTACAAAGCCTATAAATGCTATCCATAGGAATTTCCAGTTCAAGAAGCATAAAAGAAATCATTATAGATTAATAGAACAATCTACTACTAGATTACTGGACTTGGTTCATATAGATCTTTGTGGTCTCATGAGAGTGTGAAGTCTACTTGGTGAAAGGTACTTTATGCTTTTAATTGATGATTAGTCTAGATATACATGGGTTACATTTTTAAGAGAAAAATCAGAAGCATTGGATAGATTCAAAGCATTCAACCGCTATGGTTGAAAATTAAGGGAATTTGAAGATAAAATGCTCTAGATTTGATAGAGGTGGTGAATTCACCTCCCATGAGTTCAATATGTTTTACAAAGTGAATGGAATAAATAGATAGTTATTTGCTCTAAGAACTCCTCAATAGAATGGAGTTATTGAAAGGAAAAATAGAACAGTTCAAGAAGCTGCTAGGTCAATGATCACTGAAGACAAATTATTGAAATTTTACTGGAAAGAAGCTATTCAGACTATTGTGTATGTATTCAATCAAATTCAAGCAAGATAAAATAGTACAAAGACTCCCTATGAGCTATGGAAAGAAAGAATTCTAGTAGTTAAATATTTCAAGGTATTCAGAAGTAAATGCTATATCAAAAGAGATGAGGAAACATTGGGAAAGTTTGATGCAAGAAGTGATGAATGAATATTTCTTGGTTACTCTACTAAAAGCAAGGAATACAAATGTTTAAATAAAATATTGAGGAAGATTGTGGAGATCTCGAATGTGAAGGATGATGAAACATTGAAAAATTCTATTGATATTGATGGATATGTGTCTGATGAACATGATTGTGCGAGAATAGAAAAAATTGTGGAAGAATGGGATAAAGATAAGAGAAAGAGCATAATGAAAGAGAAGAAGATGCTCCATTAATTTCCCCTAGAACACCAAAATATGTGTAGAGAAATCATTTAGAAAGTTAGATTATTGGAGACAAGATAAAAGGTGTGTTGACTAGAAGCAAAGCTACTGCTGAAGTAAATTTGTGCGTATTCTTTGAAATTGAGTTGAAGTCAGTAAGTGAAGCCTGTGAGGATGAAAATTGGAAGGAAGCAATGAAAGAAGAAATTTGGTAGATTGAAAAGAATCAAACTTGGGAATTGGTCCCAAGATCAGCAGAAAAAAAATATCATTGAATCCAAATGGGTATTTAGAAACAAGTTGAATGAGAATGGGAATGTTGTCAGAAACAAAGCAAGGCTTGTGTGTAAAGGCTACTCACAAGTGGAAGGTTTATATTTTCCTGAGACTTTTTCCTTGGTAGGAAGAATGGAATATATAAGGATGTTCTTAGCATTAGCTTCTTATAAAGATTTCAAAGTCTATCAGATGGATGTCAAGTAAGCATTTTTGAATGGTGAACTACATGAAGAGGTCTACATGGAACAACCAGAAGGATTTCAGTTAACAGATCAATAAGATATGGTGTGCAGATTGAAGAAATATTTATATGGACTAAAGCAAGCCCCTAGAGATTGGTATGTAAGGTTAGATAAGTATTTGAATCAACAAGGATTTAACAAAGGTATGACAGATGGTAATTTGTATTTCAAGACTGGAAATGGAAAAATCTTGATTCTAGTTGTATATGTTGATGACATTATCTTTGGAGGAAATGAAGATATGTGCAAGATGTTTGTGGAAGAAATGTAGAAATAATTTGAAGTGTCTATGTTTAGTGAGATGAATTTATTTCTTGGGCTATAGATTAATCAAATAGAGAAAGGAATTTGCATTTCACAATCTAAGTATGTGAGAGAAATGTTGAGAAAATTTGGGATGGATGGTTCCAAACTGGTAAGTACTCCTATGGTAGCTGGATACAAGTTGGGAAAAGATGATGATTCACCTAAGACTGATTAGAGCAAGTATAGATCTATGACTGGTGGAGTATTGTATTTGACTGCTAGATTTCAAGAAAATCTGAAGGAAACACATGTTACTATAGTTAAAAGAATATTTAGGTATTTGAAAGGGACTCCAGATTATGGATTGTGGTATCCTAAAGATACTAATTTTACACTCAGTGCCTATACAGATGTTGATTGGGCTAGAAGTATAGATGATAGAAAGAGTACAAGTGGTGGTGAATTCTTTCTTGGATGTAGATTGGTGGCATGCTTGAGTAAAAATCAAGATTCAGTCTCTTTGTCTACTATTGAAGTTGAATATATTGTTGTTGCATCATGTTGTACACATTTTTTATGGATGAAACATACATTGAAAGATATCACAATGCTACATGATAATCCTATTTCTATCTTCTATGATAACATAAGTGTAATATACATTTTGAAGAATCCTATGACACACTCAAGAATGAAGCATATATCTATCAGGTATCATTTCTTAAGAGAGAAGGTCATGGAGAATGAAGTCAAGCTTGAGTATGTTTTTACAAAGGATCAAACTGAGGATATATTTACAAAGGCTCTTCCTAAAGATACTTTTGAGTATCTTCAAGATAAGGTAGGGGTTATTTCCCCTCCTTTTATAAACTAAGATGCATTTGGAGATGCATTAGTCCAATGGATTCATAGTTCTATCTCTTTGGACTAATGTTTTTTTGGTCGCTACCCCTCAGGAGGAGAAAGCAAATTTTCTATGTTTCCATTATGAGTATTCTATTTTAATGTCAAAGGAAGTTTCAATGGAAATATATTTTTCCTTTACGATTGATGTTAAAGGGGGAGAGAGAGCATGTGAAAAAAAAAAGAAAAAAAAAAGGAGAGAGAGCATGTGAAAAAAAGAAAAAAGAAAAAAGGAGAGAGCATGTGAAAAGGAAATAAAAGATAATAAGAGAAAGTAGTTAATGAGGAAGATGATCTTCTAAAAGGGGAGAAGCATAAAGAAAAATCTTGAGAAGTATTTTTAGAATAGGTATGGTGTCTTTGATGTTTTTTCACATCATGTGTTGCCATCGATGACAAAGGGGGAGATTGTTGCAAGAATGGAAGAGGAATGAAGTGTTGTCATTGATGTCAACCCATTAGCTAGTTATCCACTAGTTGTTGTTGATTGTATATGTCAAGGATTTTGAGAAAATTGTATTAAAACAAGGTTGTTGGTTCTAGTGCTTATGAACTATGTTTTTCTATGTGTTCATTAAGGTTTGGGATAATTGTTACCGGTCCAGATTTCTCTTTGATGAAGTCTTATGGTGTATGGTTCAAGAGTTGTGTTGCCCTAGTGTTGGAATGTGATGATGTTGATTGTTGTGATTAATGTTTTTCATTGAAGTAAACATATCATGGTTGATTAATTATGATGCTTTAGAGATATGAATTGACATGATTTGGATGTTATGTTGTGATGATCTACCTTTGGTCATGCTTGTCCTAGTCCCATCCATTTTGCAACATAATGAGTCACATTCTTTTGGGTCCAGACCGATATGAAAATTGGTTAATGTGCCACAAAACATTATTTGCATTGTAATGTGTTGAATTGAGTGAGGAGGTTCTACGTGGTCCACATTTTATTCCTCTTCACCACGGGAATGCTTTTTTGGCTACCTAATTCAAATTATATTTAGCTGACTTGAAAGTCTATGAAGACATTGTGTCTAGTCGATCCAATAAATTTGGGAAGCATGGAATGATACAAGTAAGAGTTGATTTTGTTTAATGAAAAGTAAGTGTGATGAATGAAAATCTAAAAATCCAGACATTGTGAAGAGTATAAAAGTATATGACCAGAGGAAACAAATAGTGTAACTCTATTAGGTGTCATTGTTGGTGACAGTTATTTCAATAGTGGATTTCCTTTCATCATTCTTTTGATAGTGAGTTGTTTTGTGTTGGTAGTGAGCCTATTTTTGTTGGCAGTGAGCCTTTTATATCTTTGGCTAAAACAACTGAGCAATGAGCCCAACAGGTAGTGATCCTTACCTGTAGTGAGCAATTTGACAGTGAGCGCTTTTGTAAAAATCACTTTAACTTGTGTCACCTTAACTAGTGCTTTATAATTGAGAATTATTATTCTTTGTGGTTTTTCCCTTCTTGGGTTTCCATGTAAATTTTGGTTTTCATTGTGCATGGTGTTGTTTTGTGCTTTTGTGTTCATTGAAAGCTGATTGATTTAAGTTTTCTTCATATTAATTAGAGTTAAGAAAATTGTTTTATAATAATTGATTCACCCCCTCTCTCAGTTATTCAAATTGTTCAACAATTGGTATCAAAGCTTTGGTTCCTTGAAGAAGAGCTTATCTACTTGGGGTAGATTTGATGGTGCAAAAAATGACAATTATTGTATTTGATGGATCTGACTATAGTTTCTAGAAAGTGTAGATGAGAGGTTACCTGATCTCTATAGGCTACAAGACTTGGTAAGTTGTTGAGACAAAATATGTTGAACTATCAAAAGGTGTTTCTACTATAGATGAATTTTAGCCTATGAAGAGAATGAAAAAGTAAGGTATGCAATATTTAGTGTTTTGTCTAAGAATGAGTTAACAAAAGTTATTTCATTGGGGACTTCTTAGGGACTTCTTATGAAGTTTTCAAAAATTTGAAAGAAATCTATGAAGGAAATGATAGAGTCAAATTATTAAAGAAGCTAATAGGTAAGCACATATATGAAAAACTGAGAATGGAAGAAGGTGAGGATATAAAAAGCTACTTTCAAAGAGTTGAGAGTGTAGTAAATGAGGTCAAAAATCAAGGAGGGGCTCTGATAGATGAAGATGTAATGGATAAAATTCTGATGACCTTACTAGAGAGTTACAATGATAAGATCTCAACTATTGAGGAAGTTTATGATCTGAAGAACTTCACCAAAGAGAAACTATTTGACACTTTGACCACATTTGAGATGAGGAAATTTGGAAAAGAAAAGGAGAAATCTTAAATATCCTTCAAAGCCACAAATATAGAAGAAGATATAGATGATGAAAGTTCAAAAGAGTTGGAAGCAATCTTCACAAGGAAGCTAAAGGAAGGTACTATCAAGTATAAAGGTATGTTACCTCTTAAATGTTTCAAATGTGGAAAGATAGATCATTTAGCAACTAAGTGCCTAGAAAAAGGATCAAGAAAAAAGTTTAATAAGATCAATAAGAAGGCTTATTATGTCAATGAGAATGCCAAAATTTTAGATGATGAATGAGATCATGAGGATTGTTTATTTTTCTTGGAAAAAGATGAACCTAGATTTGATATCTTTAATATTTGTATGAAATCTAATGATAGCACTGAATCTGCATTATTTGTTAAAAGAAACAAAGATGAATGGCTGCTTGATAGTTGATGTTCAAATCATACGACCGGTGATAAAATTAAGTTTGTAAAGCTTGAGAAATATGATGGAGGTTATGTTATATTTGGTGATGATAAAACAACACAAATTGTTGGAATTGGTTCTATTACATTTTATGGAAAGCATAACACTGACAATGTTTACTATGTGAAGAGTTTATATGATAATATTCTGAGTGTTGGAAAAATGTGTGAAAATGGATATAATGTGGTGTTTTAGGATGATAGTTGTGAGATCTAGAACTATTAATGTAGCTAGAAAAAGAACAAGTGGGAATATGTATCAATTGAAAGGAGCTACAAAGAGATTCTTATTCTCCTAGTCCAATGATAGTTGGCTCTGGCACCAGAGGATGTGTCACATCAACTTTGGCAATTTGGTAAGGATAAGTTCAACAAGAGCAATCAGAGTTTTCCAAGATTGACCAAACTAGATAGCACTATCTAGAAAGGATTTCAAGAAGGAAAGCAGACTAGAGAAATTTTTTGAAGAAAAGAAGAATCATCTACTAGTTTGTTGGACCTTATACACACTAACTTATGTGGTCAGACCAAAACAAAAATCGTACAAGGTGAGAGATATTTCATGCTTTTAATAGATGATTATTCTAGACTAACCTGGGTTTGATTCTTAAAAGAAAAATCAAAAGCTTTAGAAAAATTCAATATTTTCAAGGCAAGAGTTGAGAATGAAGCTGACAGAAGAATCAAGTGTCTAAGATCTACTAGAGGAGAATAGTTTACTTCTAATGAAATCAACAAGTTATATGAAAAGCATGGCATTAAAAGGCAACTATTTTCCCCTAGAACACCTCAACAGAATGGTGTAGTATCAAGAATGAACTAGAAAGTTCAAGAAGCAGCTAGAATAATGATCATGGAAGAAGGTTTACCACATGTATCTACTAGAGAGAAGCAATACACACAACACTATACACTCTTAATAGAGTACTGTTCTGGAGGAAATAGGAAAGACATCATATGAGCTATGGAATGGAAGAGCTCCCATAGTAAAGTACTTCAAAAAATTTGGAAGAAAATGCTACATTCGGAGAGATGAGAACAATCTTGGAAAGTTTGACAGTAGAGCTAATGAAGGCATATTTTTTTATTACTCTACAAGAAGCAAGGTGTATTGGTGCTACAACAAGAGACTGAATAAGATTGTTGAAAGTGCAAATGTGAAAGTAGATGAAGATGTTCAAAGAAATATTGAAAGGAATATTGAATATGAATCAAATGATTTGGATGAAAAAGGGGAAAATGATAAGAAAGAAGAAGAGGAAGAAGAGACAAAGGAGGCTTCGGCAACCATAGCTAAAAATCCAAGGTATGTATAGAAAAGCCACTTAGTAAACTAGATCATTGGATATAAGAATAAGGGAATCACCAAAAGAAGTAAAGTAGCTCAAGAGCAAGTATTACTGTGTCTACTCTTGGAGATTGTGCCAAAAACTGTGGAAGAAGCATGTAATGATCAAACTTGGGTGAAGGAAATGAAGGAAGAGCTTGATCATATAGAGAAAACTTAGACTTGGGAACTTATACCCAGATAGGCAGACAAAAATGTAATTGGAACATAGTGGGTATTCTGGAAGAAGCTGGATGAAAATGAAAAGGAAGTGAGAAACAAGCAAGAGTGGTTTGCAAAGGTTACACTCAAATCAAAGGTATTGATTTTGAAGAAACGTATGCACCTATTGTTACCGAATGCAAGTTGAAAAATGAAGATGATTCACCTAAATTTGATGCAAGCATGTATATGTCAATTATTGGAGGATTTTTATATTTGACTGCTACCAGACCATACATTATGTATGCTATTTGTTTAGGGTGTTGCCACTATAGTGGTTTAGACTTTCTAGGAGATCCTAATTTTTGTTGAAATCACATATGTTTAGAAAATATAATGATTTAAGCCTTGAAAAGTTCCATTTAAAGGATTCCAATTGAATAGGGTTTGATCAAACCACCTTAGACAGAGCCCCTTGGATAGAACCCTGCTATTTTTAAACCATACCTATAATGAAGTCTCCTTTACACCTATCAAAATACTGATAAAAAACCACTTTTGATTTACCTTTTGGTGGATCAAATGAATTCATTTAAAATTTATTTTTTTGTAAGTATGTAGTCCTTATTATAAGCTTCCATAAAAGTATAATTTTAATTAAATTAAATTTGATTATTATATTTATTTTTTATTTCTTGTGAATGTAGATTTTTCACCAAAAATCAAGCTCTTTATTCTTCACATGTGGAAAAATAGAAGATTATCAAAAAAAATTTGAAAAATATGAGTGTACCAGATATTGGAGTCCTTGATCCAACAAACAAAAAATAAATTGAATTTTGATACATACAAAAAAAGTTATGTGTTATACAGTTGCGCTATGCCTAAATTGTCATTGGTTTGACTTCAAAACTTGATTAAAGAAAAAATATTCAATAAAAAACTATCTAACCAAGTGGAAGCACTAGATATAAGAGTTACAAATCTAAATTCTAAAGAATTAGACTTTTATCCTTCATGGAAGAAAAGTTATGCGTTATATGGTGAGCGTCACTTTTTAAAAATGTTGTTTTCTAAAAAAAAACTAATTTTTGAGGGAGATGGAAAAAGAAGTGCAATCTAATTCAAAAAAAATTGAAAAAAATATATTTAGAATCTACAAAGAAAATGTCATGAAACTCTAGTTTGCATCATCTTCAAATTCCTCATGGTTTAGCCGCTATAGGTGCCCAAAAGTGAAGATTTAGTTAAAAATTTGTTTTAGTGTCTAATTTGGCCAAAAATTGTAAACCACTATTGTGGGCTCACCCTTTAGTAGCTAAATTTCAACAAGAACCAAAGGAATCATGTGTTGTTGCAGTAAAAAAAAAAATTAGATATTTGAAGGGTACATAAGAAATGGGGTTATGGTATCCATAGGAATCATATTTCACTTTGGCAGCTTACACTAATGTTGATTGGGTCATATGTGTTGATAATAGGTGGAGTACAAGTGGTGGAGCTTATTTCCCTTGCTCCTAGTTGGTTGCTTGGTCAAGTAAGAAACAAGATTATGTATCATTATCTATTGCTAAAGCTGAATACATTGCAACATCCTCATGTTGCACTCAGATATTGTGGATGAAGCAAACACTGAAGGACATTGGCATATCATTCGATGAACCTATCTCAATCATGTGTGATAATACTCGAGAAATAAACATTTATAATAATTTGGTACAACACTCTAGAATAAAACATATATCCATTATATATCATTTCTTGAGGGAGAAGGTATTGGAGAATGAGGTCAGACTTGAATATGTACCTACAAAAGAGCAGATTGTAGATATTTTTACAAAAATATTGATCAAAGATACCTTTGATCATCTCCAATAGAAGTTAAGGGTTCTTCCCCCTACTATTCTACAATAATATGCACCAGGGTGCGCATTGGTCCAAAATATCACTTGTTCACTCTTATCTAGATCAATGCTTGGAGGCTTCCTCCTAGGGGGAGCAGAGTAATTCTTTCAGGGGGAGTTTTTTCCCTTTGTCCTTGATGTCAAAGGAGGAGAAGAAAGGAAGCCAAGAAGAGGTTGATATTTGAGTTGTTTGGTTTGTTGTTGCATGAAGTTGCCATCAATGACAAAGGGGGAGATTGTTGGAATTTGATGCCATTGATTGTTGTAATTAATGGTTGTCATTGATGCCAACATATCTTGGTTGATTAATTCTAATACTTTGGAGATTTGGATTGACGTGCTCCAAATGTTGTGTTGTGATGATCTATCTTTGGTCATGTTGGTTGTGGTCCCATCCATCTTGCAACATAATGAGTCACATTCTTTTGGGTCTAGACCAATCCAGAGATTGGTTGATGTTCCTTGGAACATTATTTGCATTGTAACGTGTTTATTCTATTTCCAGATATCATCGTAACATGTTGAATTGAGTGAGGAGGTTTTGTGTGGTCCACATTTCATTCCTCTTCACCACAGGAATGATTTTGCGGCTACCTAATTCAAATTTTATTCAGTCAACTTGAAACACTATGAAGACATTGTGTCTGGCTAACCCAGGAAATTGTGGAAGCATGGAATGGTATAAGTAAGAGTTGATTTTATTTGATGAAAAGCAAGTGTGATGAATGTAAATCTGAAAATATAGACATTATGAAGTGTGCAAAAGTATATGATTGGAGGTAGAAAATAGTGTAAATCTATCAAGTGTCATTGTTGGTGATAGTTATTTTAGCGGTGGATTTCCTTTCATCATTCTTCTGGTAGTGAGTTGTTTTTTGTTGGCAATAAGCTTATTTCTGTTGGCAGTGAGCCTTTTATATCTTTGGCTATAATAGCTAGGTAGTGAGCCCAATCGATAGTGAGCCTTACCTATAGTGAGAAATTTGGCAGTGAGCCCTTTTGTAAAAATCACCTTAACCGGTGGGTATGTGTAGGATCATGATGGAAAAAACAAGCCCTTAAGTGGCAAAAAATTTAGAAAAATCAGAGTTAGGCAACTTGACGTAAAAATTTGAATAAGTTATCTATATTATTTCAAAAATATGTAAGAATAGAATCTATAGAAAATTGAATTTAGTTTATAAACTATTAGGTTTATTTTTTTTAAAGAATCTATTTGTTGAAAATTTGAAATTTCAATGCATAGTACTTAAATTTTAGGGAAAAAATAAGTAGGTGTCTATCTGACCACCCTAACCACAATAAAATGATAATATTTTTTAATAATATTTTAGATATAAGTAGAGGACTCATGTCATGATGTGATGCATATTTTTTTGTAATTTTTTTCCAAGTAAATAATTAATTATGAATTTTTTATTACAACTTTTTAAAAATATAAAAACTAGTATGTCTGACCACCTTAACTTGGTCAAAACTTCATGAAATTCATTTTTTTTTAATCCTATAGTATGTGAAGCATAGAATGTGATGCATGTTTCAAATTCAAAAAATGTGACAACATTTGAAAGCTATATATGTTTTTCAATCAGCCTATCAATCAATACTTTAATTGTAATTCAAATAGAAAATGAATAATAATTATTTATTAAATTCAAGGTAAAGCATAATTTATATTGGTGGAAAGCTGAGAATCTCCTTTAAAAACCATTTTTGTTACATCAATTTTGGGTAAAAAAAGTGCTCAACCACATACCCTACACATACCCATCATATCACCACTTTTTGGCCCATCATGATCCTGCACATACCCCAGTGTCACCTTAATAGGTGTTTTATACTTGAGAATTATTATTCTCCATGGTTTTCCCCTTCTTGGGTTTCCACATAAATTCTAGTGTTCATTGTGCATTGTGTTGTTTTGTGCTTTCATGTTCATTAATATTTGATTGATTTATGTTTTCTTTAGATTAATTATATTCAAGAAAATTGTTTTATAATAATTGATTCACTCCCCTCTCAGTTATCCGAACTATTCAACACCTAGTTCTATTGAATTTTCTTTTGGAATTTGTAAGTATTGAGCTTAATTGATCTATGTGTTTTACACTGGTCTGGCCAATTGTGTGTCAAGCACTACTTTGGAATTTGATGAAGCGTGTTGGATCTACTATAGGTCCCGTTGAAGTATTTTTTTGGTCACACTCATTCTAATTCCACCATAGGATGTTTGGTTCCGACCTAATTTGAATTTGAAGTTGGAGGGATGACTTTGTATCTTTTCAAGGTTGGAGATAGTATAAATACATAATGTGCTAGTGATGAAAATTGTACATAAGAAAAGAAGGAAGATAAGAGAAATCCAAGATGCGTATTTGATTCTATTCTTAAAGTGTGTGTGTGTGTGTGTGTGGTTGTTTACTACAAAGTTTAATGTTGATTTTCTAGATGTAGTGAGCAGAAGGCTAGCTCTATCATTCATGTGAGTTAATCAGTGATTGTGGTGGAATCTTTGTTGCATTGGGATTGTTGTCTCTCTATAACAATTTTTCTTTTTCTTTTTTGTATCTCTGTGGTAGTGAGCCCTCTGAGTTGTAGCCCTGTGGACATTGAGTCCAAACAGTGAGTCCTTATTTCAGGCAATGAGCCTTATCTCAAGCAGTGAGCCTTTTTGTAATTGGTTTTGATATTATCTATAGTGTGAGTATCCTTACCGTGGCTTTTCCCTCATTGGGTTTTCCACATGGTATGTGCAGGATCACCATGGAAAAAATAGGCCCTTAAGTGGCAAAAAATTCAGAAAAATCAGTTAGGCAACTTGACATAAAAATTTGAATAAGTTATCTATATTATTTCAAAAATATGTAAGAATAGAATCTATAGAAAATTGAATGTAGTTTCTAAACTACCAGATTTGTTTAAAAAAAAAAATCTATTTGGTGAAAATTTGAAATTTCAATGTAGTGGTACTTAAATTTCAAGGAAAAAATAAGTAGGTGTCGTCGACCACCCTACCACAATAAAATGATAATATTTTTTATAAGATTTTAGATATCGTTAGAGGACATTTGATGTGATGCATATTTTTTGTAATTTTTTTCCAAGTAAATAATTAATTATGATTTTTATTACAACTTTTTAAAAATATAAAAACTTCATGTCGACCACCTTAACTTGGTCAAAATTCATGAAATTCATTTTTTTCTTTTTTTAATCATATAATATGCGAAGCATAGAATGTGACTCATGTTTTGGATTCAAAAAATGTGATACCGAACGTTTGAAAGCTATAGATGTTTTTCAATCAACCTATCAATTAGGACTTTAGTCATAATTTTAATAGAAAATGAATAATAATTAATTATAAATTCAAAGTAAAGCATAATTTATATCAGTGAAAAGCTGAGAATCTCCTTTAAAAACCCTTTCTGTTTCATCAATTTTGGGTAAAAAAATAGTCGTCAGCCACATACCCATCATATTTCCACTTTTTGGCCCATCATGATCCTGCACATACCTACATAAATCTGGTGTTATTGTGTTTGTGCATTTTTATTTGATGGTTAATCACTTAATCAGTTTATGTGTTAGTTCTGGTAATTCAATTTGAGGTTATGATTTGTGATAACTGATTCACCCCCCTCTCAGTTGTCCTATCCAGTAGAGGAAGAGCTATATTCCTAGAGGTAGGTAGGGGTGATGAAACTTGCAACATGGGTGTATGAGTGTTTACAATTGGTGGGAAATCAAAGAGTCAATTACAGTTGAGGTAGAAGATGTGTGTTCGACATGTGGGGTTTCTTCACAGGGCTCATTATCAAATACGACTAGGGGTGCATTGAGGATGAGGACGTCAGATTCTACGAATGGAGGATTTCTATTTGTAGATGAAGGGGCAGTAATAAGAAAAGATGTAGGGGAAGAAAGGATAGAGATTACAACAATTACCTAGGTTTTTGGGGCCAAAGATACCTATGGAACTAATTCCACCTCTTCTTCTCCTTTATCTGATGCACTCGATCTGCCTTATTCTTGAACTTTTCTTCTCTTTGTAAGGATTGCACTAGTTGATTTAGACTCTCTAGTGACTAATCCTGACAAACTTTGGGTCCTTGGAGTTGTGGCAGATATTTCCAGAGACCATTAGGTCCTCTTACCCCTTGGTAGGGTTTTGGCAGAGGATGAGATCTATGTTTCCTTGTGTTTTGATCCTTTTCCCTTTTTTTCCTTATATCGAGTTCCTAAGGCAAGGGGTTAGAGATTGGTATGTGCTCCTATTCAAGCTCTCGATCTAATTCAAGATTACTATTATTGGATCCAACCTCATCATCATAGATCTTTTTGAAATACTCATTACCCAATTTAATATCTCTATATAGGGAATTCATGCATTTGGTTTCCTATCAGTACCTCCAAAAATCAACCTTCTTCCTTTCTGACCATCCCAAATTCTTTAGCTGTGTTTTGATGGCCTAGCCCATCTGGATGCTTTTTTAGAACTCTGCTACCCTTGCATAGAAGTCAATCCATGGGGGGTGTTCAAATGGTAGAAAGACTAGGTCAATGTAGACCTTTTCCCTCTATTTGGTTGGTTTCTTCCTTGACTCCCAATATTCCTACTTTTCATGTTTGACAATTGGAAGACACCCAATAGGATTGTACTTCCATTTATCACAAATGAGGACCAGGTCAAGGTAAGACAACTTGCTAGTTAGCACAAATTTCTCTTCCTGTTTCATGAGCATTACCTGCATTTTGGCAATGGTAAGGGGAAGAGTGTAAAGCACCTTGTTGTGCCTTCCTGCACCATGAGCATTGTCAGTAATGGTTTCCTAACAACATTCCTCCAATGCGAGGGTTCTATCTATTACAAATTTTAGAAGCCTAAAAGGCTCCTCATTAAAACCATGACATCTGACGAAAGAAAAATATGCTACCATAAAATAATCCACTAGGTTTTAATTATTGTTCATCTAATCCAAAGCTTCAGGGGAAAACCTTCCCAGGGGATGTGGAGACAAATCTAGGAGTACCGATTATAGAAAATAATCAACAAATGAATAATATTTAAATGTTCTTGAAAGCACATGGGTCCAAGATAAAAATGGCTTGTATAACCCTGCCACATCAAAACTACTAAGTGGAAAATGACCACTAAAGAACTTAGAGTTATGATGTAAAATAAAGTGTACTAAAAAGGAGGAATACCTAAATTCAAAAGCACTATAAAATCTATTATCTATTTTAGCATTCCTTTGGTGATTGCCTCAACGAAATCAAACCACTTATGGATTATTTCTTTCTTGAGCATGAAGGCCAAGCCCATTTGGAAGTCATGGACCTCAACATCACCTTCATGGCCATAAATAAAAACTAGCATTGAGAAAATGACCTAGCAATATGAAATAATTTTTTTGTGTGACAGAGGGAAGACAATTTTACTTTTGTCTAGTTCCTCATCTATTTCATCTTTACAGAATATTAATTGCCTATCCTAGTTGCCCAGAAATCTTCCATCCTCCTACACTAGAATCTCTCAACTTCCCAGTTTGAGGGGATGCAAAGCATCTCTTGAATGGCTATTGTACTGATGGTAACCTTCAACCTATTTCCATTGATAACCTTGGTTTCCTCATCCATATATTTTTGTGCATGGATACCCCAATTTCGGGCATAGATATGTGGAGGGTAGTATGAATTGTGGAAAACCACAATTCCATATTTGTGTTGCAAATCCATCTGTCAACCCATGGGAAAGAAATATTTGTAGTTCTCCCTCTCTAAGGCTCTTAGGGTTTACATGCAACTTTGGGTTGTAGATATTGTTTGTGAAATCCTTAACCACCTCATCCTTGATGAGATTGTGTGGTTGTATGGTTTTGGTATGCGCAATGCTCTAGTTCTCTGGTGTTGAGGAATCGACATACAAAGTTTCTCCAATATGTTGGTGTAGCCTGGCCTTGTGAGCAAGACTCGAGCATGTCAACTAGAAGATGATGCTTCAACCATTGTTTTGTTCTCAGAATGATTTGAAAAAAACTCTTTTAGAGAAACATTTTCTTGAAAGTTTCAACACTTAGTGAATTTTTTTTCTTTTTGGGCACATTCGATTTTCACATGTACATGCAATAAATGTGTTGTCATTACTGATAGCTTGCTAAGTGCTACCAATGAGGTGATACATGTAGAGTGGTCCATGATCCTTGAAAATGCCATCCCTACTATGAGAATGAATTTAGTACATTCCTTATGCTACCCTTTGGATAGATAAGCTTGAGCGATGGGAAGCATGCTTTTTAGAAAAAGTCATCTTCATTAATTAAGTAGGGTTTAGCTTTTAAAAAATGTCCTTTCACCCTAGAAAGTAGGTTAGCATTCATAATGATGGTGAACACATGGCAGTAGATTGTATACATGAGAATTAACTCCCAATGCCTGAATTAATTTCTCAAATCTTGGTTAGAAATCCCTCGTATGTTTTTCCCTTCACCTCCTATTGCCTTAATACATTTTTTGTTGTTGCTTGACAAGGAATGATTTTCCCATTTTCTAGCCCCCCCAAAACATATTTTCCTATAAAGGTCCATGAATACATTTTTGCTACTTTCTTCCCTTTGTTAGTCTGTAAATTTCCTTGCCACCATTATAACTAGTCTTGGTATCCCAATTCGGCTCTTGAGCTAGAAGCAACAAATAACCTTTGTAGGAGAGGTTAGTAATGAGAGGATTGAATGCATGATAGGAATAAACGGCCACCTTTTGATCATGGAATTTAAGTGGGTTCTTAGGAAATATTATGTGAAAGATGAGAACTAGTTGTGCTATAATTCAAATTTCATCTCCAAATTTGTGGCTTCATTGTTGGATTTGGACATTGCCAAGCCCTAGATCCTCGAGCTTTTCCATGCCATTTTTGACTTGATGTACCTATATGTGTTGGGTGAATTCATTCAAGTGGCCATTCCTAATTTTGGTATCCCAAATGCCATGATTACTTTGAGGCACGTTGATAATGAAGAAGCGGTACCTTGGCTACCTTTCCTTACGGACTTATAGTCCATGGATCTGGAGTGACATCGGCTACTATCCCAACCCACAACCTCCTTTATTTTGAGGAAATATGAGGTGGAGTGTTGCCCTGGGGTTGAGTGGAAAACCCACTTCAAGTTCTTAGGATATAGTCCTGACACCGAGGATTGAGGTCCATGCCATGCCTACATGCCCTATGTGTTGATAACCCTATTACTGTCTTGCTAGAGAACCCTAGATAAAAAAAAACATTTTGATTGCTATGACTGATGGACGTTGAATTTCTTCTACCATTTTGGTGCCACCTCCTTTACTTTTATTTTTTGAAGATGTAACTTTTTGAGTTTTGAATGAGAAGATTTTCAAGCTTCTCATGGAGACCTCGGCTAGAAAGCATGTACTATATTATAAATATTTTTCAATGAATATAATATATAACATATTTCCATTATTTTTGTGTTCACTCTCATGACTGTATTCATAAAATTAATGTACTTTACAAAAATTTACATGTGGTACATGATTGTAAATTTTAAAGAACTTGTGCGCACTTTAATTGAATAGTTTTAGATGAATACCATTACTGGCTATCCAAAATGTTTCCATTTATATACTCTGGATCGTATGAATTTATTTCTTTGCATGTATGGATGTGAAAGGGGCCCTTCCATAGTGAATCAAACTTTTCATGTTGCCCTAGTTTTGTAGCTCATTCATCATACTTTAGCACAAGACTCCCCTCCCTAAAAACTAGGTTGGAGGCCTTTTAATCAAACCATCATTTGAATGCCTACTAGTGTCCAATAATGGCATCAAATTCCTTTTCCATTTTTTCCTTGAGGCTTAAGAGCTCTACCAATCACACCTCCATTCAACTATCCTCCTCAACTTCCAAAGCTTTTAACAATTGTAGTGCCAAAATTTCTATGGAAATGGGTAGGACTACCTCCTTTTCATACACTAATTCGTCAGGGGAGTTTTTTAGAATATTTTTAGGTGTAATTATATTGGCCCACAAGGCCACTCACAGATGCTTGTGCCATTCCTTCTAGTGTTTTTACTTGATGCATTTTATAAATCGAATCAGGTTCTGTGAGCACCATAAATCTGCAAATTGTTTAAAACTCATCACACATTAACATAATGTTAGTCTAAAAACAAGAAAATAAAGTAGTGTTCCTATGAAATACTCAATAATATTAAAATATGCACACAAGATGAAAAGATTCAAAATAACTAAATAAAGCATATAAAAAACATGATCAAACTTTATCTCATAGTGGATTGGTGCTTCTATGGAAAGAAGCCCTTTCCCAATCCTTTGCTAAGCTCCATGATATTGATGATATAAAATGCTATGAAGATATGATATGGATTCAAATGACAATGATATGGAGAAAGATCTAAAGATTGTGGAGGATTTGTTGAAGAATGAAGCTTCCATTTATAGACTCTCAAGTTGAAAGAGTGTTCAAAAGAGAGCAATGTGGGATAAAGATTTGACCAATGAGATGAAGCCACTTGTCATCTTGTGATAGGTTGAGAATGTGCAAGTTTTGGTCAATGTGCCAAAGATGGGGAGATTCAAATTTGAATTTGAGAGTTAAATGCTAAGTGGGGACATGTAAGAGAAGTTATTGCAATGTTGTAAGGGACAAGTCAACTTTCTTTCATATTCAAACTTGAGGAATATTCTTCCAAAGATGCCTTGTTGAAAGAAAATGATGATTTTATAAATGAATTAATTGATTTATTTGTGCAAGTGGGAAAAACTAGAGGATGTGATGGATGATTAGATTAGGTTAATAATGATTAGATTAACTTAGTGAGGGATTAGATGCTTTGACCCATTTGACTTAGATCTAGGGGTTTAAATTAAATCAAAGGGAGATGAAAGGTGATTTCAGATTTAATTAAATAAATGTTTGATTTATTTAATTAAAAGGATGATAGGCTTAAATTAAATAAAGTTAATTTATTCAATTTAAATGAATGACCTTAGGAGATTAATGAATTAAACTTGATTTATTTAATTGATCAGGTGAATATGATGCATGATGTTAATTTCACATGTCTACATTTTCCCCCTCTTTCAAGCAATGTACTTGCTGCGTTGGTTCAAAGAACAAACTTTCCGCAATCAAAATTAAAAAAAAATTTGATTTTTTTAGATGCCCCAGCGGAAAGAATTACACTAGTACATTGCTTGGGTGTCACTTTTCAGTGGGAGCTCTAGCAGTGACTGTGAATTCATCACATGGTGGTGAATGGTCTTCTTTAGAGTTACAGAAGGGTTCTTTCGCTTTTGCATGGACATTATTTGAAGATGTGCAACATCTTGGAACCATGGAGGACGCTTGGAGTCTTTGGCTAAGGTGCTGGTGGTGCTTGACAGGTGATGTTGGTTTCAAGTCTATTTACTTTATGTCATGGTATATTCTTGCTTGTGCACTGGAGTTTTGGCATTGTGCATTGTACTTGAGACAATGGTGAGGTCACTTGAAGCATGGTATCTCCTATGGGGATTTGTAGATCATGGTGTCATGATAAGTTCCTGATTTAGATGATTGGAGCTTTGACAATGGTCTGGTAATTCTTTGTGTATTGGGTGCTTTGATTATTTTCTTGATACTTCATGATAGTGCAGTAATGCATATGGAGTTTAGCATGAGATGATCGGTTGCTAGTACTCATGGATACATGAAGAATAAGGTGAGGTTGTTTTTCTCTTATGAGAGAAGTGTTGTTGCTTGTTAAAAAATTTCAGCAGAAAGTTCGAGAAGCCTACACCTTGGTTGAACATGAGTTCAATAAGAGACCTATGAGGAGATTGCTCTTGGATTAGTCTTGGTCTACTCAGCAGTTTATTTGAAAGGTATTTGGCCCTTTATATCTTTCAGATGTGTTTTATGTTTACTTTCATGATATGGATCTTGAATTTTTGTTTAATGGTTCTAGAGGATTCATAGTGGAAATTGTACAGTTTGTTTTATCTCCTTGAGCTTTTGTGTTATGTCATTTACTGATGAGAATTGGTAGGAGATGATGTATGGGCTGATTTCCTGAAATGGGAAATGTTTTAGCTTGATCTTCTTTGAGAGGTTTACATCCATGTTTTAAAAGTTGGTTTGACCTTGGTGATTGAATGGATGGATGTTGTTAAGGTTTTTCTTATGGGATGTGAAGGAGATCATTCTTGACACAGCTGGCTATTAGAAGTGTATGTAGGAGGATGTTCTATAGAAGATGATGTGCAGTGTTTCTCTCTGTGGTCATGAAGTTTTGTGGTGAGAGAAATGTTTCTTGTGGCAGGTTGTTACAGGTTGTGCATATAATTGTGGATTTTTTCTTTCGTACTACAGAGTTACATTTTCTATGTGTTGGTATTGGTAGGCTTGCGATGCCTTCTGATCTTTCAGATCTTGATTTCTCAGGTAGTGGGAGTTCCTGTATGTGTCTTGTCTTCTTCGACTGGTTGACACTGGAACTTGTATTTGATGTTAATGGATTGGCATAAGTTTACTAATGGTGATACCTGTGAGGTATGTGAGATTGGATAGTATAGTACAAGCTATGGGTGATATTTTAAGGCACGTAGGTTTATCAGTTGGATGGGAGCAATCAGTCAAGATCGCTGTTCTAACTAATGTTTTGTATCTTGTTTCTAGAAAATGACTTCACTGTTGTGTTCTGTTTGAAGCTTTGAAGTTGATATTACTTCTATATAGAATTTGAGCATATTGAAGTGGTAGCAGTATCTTGTTGGCGATATCCCTGGGATCTTTTGCTTGTGTTCATTGGAATGGTGCTTATACACCTTGGCTTTGTATCTTTCTTTCACATGTGGAAGATGACAGGATTGTTACTTGAATGGTGGACATCATGGATGCTGGAGTAGAATTCTTGATGGAGCATGAGAGCATGTTGAGATCTATGTGGTTTCCTAGAAGGCTAGGATCAGTTGTTTTGTTGGACAGTGAGTTGCAGTTGGATGCCTGGTCTTTGTTGCAGATTGTCTAATGGACTGCTATCTATGGAATCATGTTGATTAGGTGTCTTGAGTATTACAAGGTTTGAACTGGTGGAGCTAGTGTGGTCCTAGTTTCTAGTTGCTTTGTAGGTTCCTGTGTGATCTTCATCAAGTGGGAGGTTGTTGGAATTGTTGCCTCAATCTCATAGGATAGAACCTCTGGAAGAGCAAAGTCGGTGTGACATTTCTTTGGTCTTGCCAACTGGTAGTTTGGGAACCTTGTGAAATATTCTGGTCGCTTTGACCTTGCAGAAGTCTTGTCAAACGCTTTCACTTTGGAGTCTATCACCGTGATATAAAGCAGTCGTTGTAACTTCTCACTGCATGGAGATCTCTGGCCGACAGGGCATTCAATTGGGCGTCGGGGAGACTAATAGCGACCGGGGGCTTTAGAGTGACTTCAACACTCGGGAAGAAGTCCCAGCAACATTGGAAGGTCTTTCCAATAGGGATACACATTGAAGTCATAGGGATAACCTATGGCGGCTCAGTGAGAAGTCTTACCGAAAGTAACATGTCTCGGCGACAGTGTTGGAGCTTTTAGAGAAACCTTTGGGTGATTGGTAAGAAGTCTTACCGATAGTGATATGTCTCACCGACGGACACTCGGAGTAACTTAAGGATCTTGGTGTGAAGTATCAGTGATGAAGGATTTTCTTGGCGATAATGTAACACTCAAGACATCAAGGAGAGCCTTGGTCAAAAGACTTTTTTCGATATGATGTCTCATCAAATATCGAAAGTCTTGCCGACAACACGTGGGGTCATCGGTTCGGTGTGACTCTTGGCAAGTAGTGGTTTCGGGATAACTTGGAAGCCTCAGTAAGAAGTCTTGCCGAAGGTCGATTCTCTCACTGATAGTGGAACACATCGATATGACTTAAAGGCTTCAGTATGAAGTCATGGTGAAAGCGATAAGTCTGGCCGACAAGATAGACTTGGGGTGACTTGGAACTTGTGGGGTGATGTCTTGGCGAAGGGTATTTGTCTTGCCGATAGGAATGTGATGGACGTCAAAAGTTTTGGTATAACATAAAGGGCTCGGTATGATCTCTTAGTGAATGACTAAAGTCCTAGCGACTAAGGAACACTTCAGAATGACTTATGAGCTCGATGCAATGTCTCATCGAATGGTGATTGTCTCACCAGTGAGAATGCTGAGGATGATGTGTCTTGAAGAAATTGATGTAATGTCTGGGTGAAGAGTGATAGTCTTGCCAACTGATGAACTCTTCAAAATACCTTGTGATCTTCGGTGTGAGGTCTTGGTGAGATGGAGAAGTCTTAGCAATAGCACTCTGGACTTGATGTAACCTCTTGCCGATAGTGAAGTCTTGGCGATATCAATAGTCATGACCTGTGGCATCGGGGAGGCACGGTTAGTGTCTCACCGACATGTGACACAAGTTGATCATTTGTTGACTGTTTGGGTGTTTTTCCTATGTGGTGTGACCTAGACGTATTATCTTCCATGCTAGGAAGTGGGAACATCTATGTTGCTGAGCTGGATGATTTGACAGTTGTGATCCAACAGTTGGAAACAAACTGTTTCATAGAGCCGAAGCCGAAGAGAAGAAAGTGAGAGCTAATAGGTACGAAGGTTGAGAGGCTGGCTAGATGACCGAGGGCCTTGAGGCCTAAATAGAGGAGAAGAGAGAGCTCCTGATCAAGAAGCATGTTTCTAATTTCTCTTAAGTTGATCTGCACTATATATGTAATGATATTGTAACAGTGTGAAGGTTTTTCAGTTTGAGAGGGTGATTAGAAACTGTACAGGGATATCTGTTGCTACCAGTTGTTTCCAGAATGAACAAGATGAATCTCTGAAGAGGCTATGAGCTTGAATTTGTATTGTAACCATTCTGTTGCTGAATAATACAATGGCTCGATCTTTGGAGTGTGGGGTTTTTTATCTGAAAGGATTTTCCCCATGTAAATCTTTGTGTTATGGTTTTCTGTTTCATCTTTCATGTCTGTTGGTTCGTGTAGTAGAATTTTTTAATGCTTCTTGTTGAATTTACATGTGTTTCTCTTAGATGGATCAATGTGGGAAATAAACTGTGTTTGTTTCTGCAGTAAGACATAGTTGTTCATGTCTTTGAGGTAACCTAATTGAATTAAAGTTACCAAAGGCACTACTGTTTGGAGTTTTTATTAGTTGTGCTACACTACATTTCCTTACAAGTGGTATCAGAGCCTTCTTCTGGTTGTTGGTTCTGGATATTTCTCTTGTGAAAATTTCTTAGCTTGATAGGCTGGAAGAAATCTAGAGGAATGGACTGATGTATTGATCCTTTGTTGAGTGGAAGCCTTGTGGTATTCTGAGACAGCATGCAGCTTGAAGGATGGTCAAGATGGAAAAGGGAGTTGATCATGTTGTGATCCCTGTCTCCTGGCTAGTAGAGGTATAACCTCAAAGTATGAGGTGGTTTTTTCCTACTCTGTTGCTATGTAGTAGTAAAGCTTTCATATTGGTCTCTGTGTGACAGGCTCATGGGTGATATGGAGAAGCCTAGATTGTTTCTCAGTCATGGAAGAGAGTGCTTATGCTAGTTGGTGGTTCCTGGTGTTGGAAAGCACTGTTTCCTATTAACCTTGAATGCTTGAAGGCTATGGAGTTAATCATTAAATGATTTGTAAGCTTCTGAAATAGCCTTTCTCTCTTTCTCAGATGCATGTACATGGTGGCGGCTTAAAGTTGACCTGAAAGGGGCTTGGATTCTCTTGAACTACTATTTTCTTTCTAAGGATGATTTGTACTTGCATGGCTCTGTGGTTTTGCAGGTTTTACATGGTTAAGCAAAACTTGTGATCATGTGGAGTTGTTGTTAAGCTAATGTCTAGGCACTGGCCTTTTGGGGTGTTGCTGGATGAGATAGTTGCAGGTCTGCATGCATGCTTGGTGCATGGTTTTGAGGAGGTATGACTTTTTCTCTGCATGGGAGTGTTGGTAAGTTTCTTGTCACTTAGCATTCTTGTGGTAATGCTTATGGGTTCCTTGATTATGGCACTTGTTGTGGACATGATTGGTAAATCAGATTTGGTGTGATCTGGTGTTGGATTCATGTTGTCTATGTGGTTATTCTCTTTGATATCTCAGTGTTGCAGTTTTCAATGTGATAATGGGTTTGCATGTTTGATGGTTGTGATCTATGAGTTATGTGTTTGATGGATTAGCTATCCATTAGCTACATTGAGATAACTTGGATGTGGACTATCTTTATCCATCAGGTTGATTCATTGATGGTACATATTTGTTAGCTATCCTTGTCTGTGGTCACTTGTACATTAGTGTGACTATCTTTTAGATGAGAGGATGGATATTCTTGAGTACCTGAATAGTTGGTTAAGGGAACCTGTAGTAGGTGTTCATGATGCTTGGAGAGCTCGAGTGTCACTTTTTAGTGGGAGCTCTAGTAGTGACTGTAAATTCATCACATGGTGGTGAATGGTCTTCTTTAGTGTTGCAGAATGGTTCTCTCACTTTTTCATGGACATTATTTGAAGATGTACAACATCTTGGAACCATGGAGGATGCTTGGAGTCTTTGGCTAAGGTGTTGGTTGTGCTTGATAGGTGATGTTGGTTTTAAGTCTATTTGCTTTATGTCATGGTATATTCTTGCTTGTGCACTAGAGTTTTGGCATTGTGCATTGTACTTGAGACAATGGTGAGGTCACTTGAAGCATGGTATCTCCTATGGGGATGTGTAGATCATGGTGTCATGATAAGTTCCTGATTCAGATGATTGGAGCTTTGACAACGGTCTAGTAATTCTTTGTGTTTTGGGTGCTTTGATTATTTGCTTGATACTTCATGATAATGTAGTAATGCATATGGAGTTTAGCATGAGATGATCGGTTGCTAGTACTCATGGATACATGAAGAATAAGGTGAGGTTGTTTTTCTCTTATGAGAGAAGTGTTGCTACTTGTTAAAGTTTTTCAACAGAAAGTCGTAGAATCCTACACCTTGGTTGAACGTGAGTTCAATAAGAGACCTATGAGGAGATTGCTCTTGGATTAGTCTTTGTCTACTCGACAGTTTATCTAAAAGGTATTTGGCCGTTTATATCTTTCAGATGTGTTTTATGTTTACTTTCATGATATGGATCTTGAATTGTTGTTTAATGGTTCTAGAGGATTCATAGTGGAAAATGTACAGTTTGTTTTATCTCCTTGAGCTTTTGTGTTATGTCATTTACTGATGAGAATTTGTAGGAGATGATGTATGGGCTGATTTCCTTAAATGGGAAATGTTTTAGCTTGATCTTCTTTGAGAGGTTTACATCCATGTTTTAAAAGTTGGTTTGATCTTGGTGATTGAATGGATGGATGTTGTTAAGGTTTTTCTTATGGGATGTGAATGAGATCATTCTTGACACAGCTAGCTGTTAGAAGTGTATGTAGGAGGATGTTCTATAGAAGATGATGTGTAGTGTTTCTCTCTGTGGTTGTGAAGTTTTGTGGTGAGAGAAATGTTTCTTGTGGCAGGTCGTTGCAGGTTGTGCATATCATTGTGGATTTTTTCTTTGGTACTACAGGGTTAAATTTTCTATGTGCTCATATTGGTAGGCTTGCGATTCCTTCTGATCTTTCAGATCTCAATTTCTCAGGCAGTGGGAGTTCCTGTATGTCTTGTCTTCTTTGATTGGTTAACACTGGAAATTGTATTTGCTGTTAATGGATTGGCATAAGTTTATTAATGGTGATACCTATGAGGTATGTGAGATTGGATAGTATAGCACGAGCTGTGGGTGCTAGTTTCAGTCACGTGAATTTATTAGTTGGATGGGAGCAATCAGTTAGGATTGTTGTTCTAACTGATGTTTTGTATCTTGTTTCTGGAAAATGACTTCACTGTTGTGTTCTGTTTGAAGCTTTGAAGTTGATATTACTTATGTATAGAATTTGAGCATAGTGAAGTGGTAGCAGTATCTTGTTGGTGATATCACTAGGATCTTTTGCTTGTGTTCATTGGAATGGTGCTTATACACCTTGGCTTTGTATCTTTCTTCCATATGTGGAAGATGACATGATTGTTGCTTGAATGGTGGACATCCTGGATGTTGGAGTAGAATTCTTGATGGAGCATGAGAGCATGTTGAGATCTATGTGGTTTCCTAGAAGACTGGGATCGGTTGTTTTGTTGGACAGTGAGTTGCAGTTGGATGCCTGGTCTTTGTTGTAGATTGTCTAATGGATTATTATCTGTGGAATCATGTTGATTAGGTGTCTTGAGTATTTCAGGGTTTGAACTGGTGGAGCTAGTGTGGTCCTAGTTTCTGGTTGCTTTGTAGGTGACTGTGTGATCTTTGTCAAGTGGGATATTGTTGAAATTTTTGCCTCAATCTCATAGGCTAGAACCTTTGGAAGAGCAAAGTCGGTGTGACATATCTTTGGTCTAGTCGACTGGCAGTTTGGGAACCTTGTGAAATATTCTTGTCGCTTTGACCTTGCAGAAGTCTTGTCGAACACTTTCACTTTGGAGTCTATCACTGTGACATAAAGCAGTCATTGTAACTTCTCACCGTGTGGAGATCTCTGGCCGACAGGCCATTCAATTGGGCGTCGGGGAGACTCATAGTGACCAGGGGCTTCAGAGTGACTTCAACACTTGGGAAGAAGTCCCAGCGACATTGGAAGGTCTTGCCGACAAGGATACGCATTGAAGTCATCAGGATAACCTATGGCGGCTCAGTGAGAAGTCTTACCGAAATTAACATGTCTCGGCGACAGTGTTGGAGCTTTCAGAGAAACCTTTGGGTGATCGGTAAGAAGTCTTACTGATAGTGATATGTCTCAGTGACAGACACTCGGAGTAACTTAAGGATCTCGGTGTGAAGTCTCAACAATGAAGGATTGTCTTGGCGACAATGTAACACTTGAGACATTAGGGAGACCCTTGGCCAAAATACTTGTTTCGATATGATGTCTCATCGAATATTGGAAGTCTCGCCGATAGCACGTGGGGTCATCGGTTCGGTGTGACTCTTGGCGAGTAGTGGTTTCGGGATAACTTGGAAGCCTCGGTAAGAAGTCTTGCCGAGGTTTTTCTCTCACCGATAGTGGAACACATCGATATGACTTAAAGGCTTCGGTATGAAGTCTTGGCAAAAGTGGTAAGTCTGGCCAACAAGATAGACTTGGGGTGACTTGGAACTTGCAGGGTGATGTCTTGGCAAAGGGTATTTGTCCCTCCGATAGGAATACGATGGACGTCAGAAGTTTCGGTATAACATAAAGTGCTTGGTATGATCTCTCAACGAATGACTAAAGTCTTGGCGACTAAGGAACACTTCAAAATGACTTATGAGATCGGTGTAATGTCTCATCAAATGGTGATTGTCTTGTCGGTGAGAATGCTGAGGACGATGTATCTTGAAGACTTTGATGTAATGTGTGGGCAAAGAGTGATAGTCTTTCCAGCTGATGAACTCTTCGGAATACCTTGTGATCTTCGATGTGAGGTCTTGGCGACATGGCGAAGTCTTAGTGATAGCACTCTAGACTCGATGTAACCTCTTGTCGATAGTGAAGTCTTGGCGATATTGATAGTCATGACTTGTGGCAGCAGGGAGACAAGGTTAGTGTCTCACCGACATGTGACACAAGTTGATCATTTGTTGACCGTTTGGGTGTCTGTCCTATGTGGTGTGACATGAACGTATTATCTTCCATGCTAGGAAGTGGAAACATCTATGTTGTTGAGCTGGATGATTCAATAGTTATGATCTAATAGTTGGAAACAAACCATTTCATAGAGCCGAAGCCAAAGAGAAGAAAGTGAGACCTAACAAGTGCAAAGGTTGAGAGGCTAGCTAGATGGCCGAGGGCCTTGAGGCCTAAATAGAGGAGAAGAGAGAGCTCTTGATCAAGAAGCATGTTTCTAATTTCTCTTAAGTTGATTTACACTGTATATGTAATGATATTGTAATAGTGCGAAGGTTTTTTAGTTTGAGAGGGTGATCAGAAACTGTATAGGGATATATGTTGCTACCAGTTGTTTCTAGAATGAACAAGATGAATCTCTGAAGAGGCTATGAGCTTGAATTTGTATTGTAACTATTTTTTTGTTGAATAATACAATGGCTTTATCTTTGGAGTGTGGGGTTTTTAATCCGAAAGGATTTTCCCCATGTAAATCTTTGTGTTCTGGTTTTTTGTTTCATCTTTCATGTCTGTTGGTTCATGTAGTAGAATTTGTTAGTGCTTGCTGTTGAATTTACATGTGTTTCTCTCAGATGGATCAATGTGGGAAATAAATTGTGTCTATTTCTACATTAAGACATAGTTGATCAAGTCTTTGAGGTAACCTAATCGAATTAAAGTTACCGAAGGCACTACTATTTGGAAGCACTCTTATGCCTACAAACATTTCCTTAGCAAACTCCCCCTCTACAAGTCGGGAAGTCAATAAATGTGGTTGTGGTCTTTGTGGCTCCTTTGATCCCTAAGAAACCTGCCATTTATGTGACCCTTGACTAACTCTTCCTCTAGGGACAACTATTTTGTCTATGGGATTTCATGTCATAGTGATTCATTAGACTTATATTTTAGGTTCATGAAAGCTACAGAATCCACTTCCTATAATGTTTTTGGGCACACATATAATACGAGGAGAAAGAAGCATAAATTGGATCAACAACCTTCTGTTCCTACATCGCAACCCACTCAACTTCCCACTTCTTTACCACCTTCTCCACCAAACCTTCCTTCAGTATCTAAACCTATGATCAAAGCACCAGGTGATTATGATCTTGTCGAGCAACTTCGTGTTACTCTAGCTAAGATATCACTTTGGCATTTGCTTTAGACCACTCCAGTTTACCAAGAAATGCTTCAAGAAGCTTTACAAAATATTCTCTTGCTTGCCTCCGCTAGGCCTATGGATGTTAATGTGTTGTTGGCTCATATTCAAGTGGACTCACCAAATATCATGTTCCATGTACAAGAACTCATACCTTTAGATGTGCAATAGCAAGTAGATCCCTTGATGATTATAATTAATGTTAATAATATTGGTATTAGGTGCACTCTCATTGACACCAATTCCACTATCAATGTTTGTAGTATCGACCTATTACCTAAAATTAAATTTGATTCATCTTCTTTAGCGACTTCATCTTTGTATATTCATGGGTTTGATAACACTAGCCGCCAAGCTCTAAGTACAATAATACTACCTTTACAGCTAGGTCCCTTTACATTACCTACATTGGTTTATATAATTCCTGGACTATTACTGTATAATCTTCCCTTAGGGAGACCTTGAATTCATGTTATTGGTGTTGTGACCTCTACTTTACATTGTTCTTTAAATTTTTTCACAAATAATCAAGTGGTTACAGTTAAAGCAGATCCAGAAGTTGTTCACCTTTGTGAGCTAGCAGCTATCAGTCATGCTTCTGTCGTATCCACTCTCAAGAATTGTATTTCATCCATAACCGTTGATGATATGGCATGTTCTTCATCGATACCCTCTGTGGAAGTCATTCCGACAGTGTGTGTTAGAGATGAACTACCTAAAGTAGAGAACCCTAAGTGTCCCTTGTCTTCCCGTTCTTCCTCTCAATCGAATGCTTTCCTTGGTTATGATTGGGGATCCTTGGAATTCTCTGAATTCTTTATTATGGAATACAAGGAAAGCCCTTCTTGCATATAATTTCTAGGTACTTTTGACACAAAGATGGATGATACTCTCACTAGGTAAGAGAAGTGTGATCCTATTCAGGAGACCACTTGTTCCTCTACTAAGGAGAGTAATCCCACTCTAAAAAGGGAGGTTAATGTTTGTGAACCTAGTAAAGAAGATGGGAGCACTCCCATAGAGACATTCGACATACATTGGTGGAATGAAACACTCTATGTAGAGCTTCCACCTCTTGAAGTTTTGCAAACTCATTATGGGTTTGGATATGAACTCACCTCTTAGTATGGCTATGGGAATAAAGGAATAGGGTGTATTGAAAAAGGAATCCAAGTCCCTACTTAGTTTAAGCCATGGAAGCACTATCTAGGTTTGGGATGGTCTATCGAGCAGTCTAAGCAAAAAACTTGGTGGACTATTAACATGATTTCCACCGATCCATTGAACTTGGTCCATCCTAAATTGATAGATGAGAGGGAGTAGGTTGAGAAAATACCTTTGGATGTCTTCTCTTCAGATGAAGCACTGGAGGAATTCCTTGGTACAGGCCTATTCCCCATTGCCTTATTTTCATCACAAGAGATGATTCTTGTATTTCTTGCATAAACAAGAATACTTTAGAGAATTCGTCTTGAGTATTGATGAGGAAGAACCTCTATCTAACATTGGTAATGATGTTCTGATATCTTACCCTGAAGATCATAGTTCTCTCCTTAAAAGAGATACTACTAAAGTCTCTATGGATCCTAAGTCCTCAAAAAATGTAATTAAGATTGGGAAGTGTCTTTCTTTAGAGGAAGTAGACGAACATTCCAATCTCTTGCATTCTCATCCTAATATTTTCACTTGGACATACGAGGATATGCTCGGTATTGATGACTCTATAGAGGTTCACAATATCGTCCTATGTCCTAACACCAATCTAGTTAAGCAAAAAGTCTGAAAGATCAATCCCAAAGTGGCGTTGATGGTCAAAATTGACATAGAGAATCTTTTGAAAGTAGGCTCTATCTATTCAATTGAGTACTCCCCTTGGATCTGGAATATAGTCATTGTTAGTAGCCTGATGGTTGTATTCATATATGCATTGACTTTCGAGATCTTAATAAGGATTCTCTTAAGGATAATTTTTTGTTACCTAATATAGATATGATTGTGGATTCGACTGCAGGCCATGCATTGTTATCTTTTATTGATGGCTTCTCGGGTTACAATAAGATTCGTATTAACCCAAAGGATCATTACAAGATAGCCTTCACTACCCCTTGGGGTAATTTCTGTTATGTAGTCATACCCTTTGGGTTGAAGAATGTGGGAGGAACTTATCAATAGGCAATGACCCTAAGATTTCATGATTTTATCCATAAGATCTTAGAAGACTATGTTGACATCTTGGCAAAATTGATAACCTGTCAAGATCATGTAAAGAACCTTTTTCTTATCACCAAAAGGCCTCGACTCTATAAGTGGAGATGCAATCCCCATAAGCGTGTCTTCAGTGTGGATGTTGGCAAGCTTTTGGGGTTCATAGTTTTTCACCGTGGAATTGAGGTTGACATGAATAAAATTGATGCCATTGTTAACATGCCTCCACCAAGGTATATCACTAAGTTACAAATTTTACAAGGGAATATTCAAGTGATTCGTAGAATTATATCTTAATTGGTTGATCATACCCTTCTTTTAACCTATTTATTGAAAAAATATGTTCGGTTCACGTGGGATGAGGAGTGCTAGAAAGCCTTCGAGTCAATCAAATCCTATTTGGCCAACCCTCTTGTATTTATGTTGGCTATGCAAGATAGACCCTTTTTTCTTTACCTTGCTGCATCACCATATGTATTGGAAGCTTTGTTGGTTGAATATGATGATGTGGGGAAAGAGAGAGCGGTCTAATACATCAGTCGTGTTCTATTCAATTACGAAACTCATTATTCCTCCATGGAGAAACAATGCCTTGCTCTTGTCTTCACTACATAGAAGTTGAGACACTATCTTCTCTATGCCAAAAAACATGTCATAGTAAAAATAGATCTCTTCAAGCATTTGTTCTCTATTGCTGACCTTACTGGGAGATTAGCAAAATGGGTTATGTTTCTCTTTGAATTTGATACAAATTTTATTACTAAGAAGTCAATAAAGGTTCAAGTGGTTGTCGATCAATTGGCAGATGCTCCCTCATCTCATTCCTTACCAAGGTTGGATTTGTTCCCTGATGAGAATATTTTTCTATTTAATTATTACCTTGAATGGAAAATGTATTTCGATGGATTGAGGTGTCATACTAGTTCTAGAGCAGGTGTGGTCTTAATATCCCTCGAAGGAAAACCGGTCCCTCTATCCTTTCGATTAGATTTTCCTTGCAACAATAACATCACTAAGTACAAATCTCTTATTGTTGGCTTGTGTGTTGTGATTGCACTAAGAATCAAACATCTTTGTATATTAGGCGATTCTGAGCTCATTGTGAATCAAATTACGGGGAGCTATCAAGCTAAACAAAGTAATCTATCTTGATACCAAGACCTTGCTTTGCCCTTTCTTAATCGGTTCTTCTCTTTCACAATAGATAGTGTGCCTAGGAGGGAAAAAAGGCATGTCAATTCCATGGAAAGCACTACTTCCCTTGTACCTTTGGAAGAGGATGCAAAAGAATACCACTTTGTGATTCAGGTCTTGTGGACCCCTGTGGTTTCCGATCAACCAAATTTTGAATCTTTTGTGTGTTCTCACATAGACTCGAGAGAATGGTTCTCTAGTATCTATAATTACTTAAATATTGGAAAATTTCCTGATGATGCAAGAAAAAATGATCGCACTCATATACAAAAGCTTTTAGCACATTATGTCATTTTATCTGATGTTCTTTATGAAAAATATTATAATGGTTTGCTTCTTAGATGTCTCACTAAAGTGAAAATAACCCTTCCCCTTAAAGAAGCCCATCTAGGCTCTGGGGTGGAAATTTTGGTGGTAGATCCCTAGCAAGAAGATTGGTACAAATGGGGTACTATTGGAAAATGATGGAATAGGATTCCTTCAATTTTGTTAAAAATTTCCTTCAATGTCAACAACATAGTCATCTTATTCACGCACCTACACAAGAGTTACAAAATCAAACATCTCCTTGGTCATTCATAAAGTGGGGGTTGGATATTATTGGAAAAAAACCACCTCCTTCTTCCAAGGGACATACCTTTATTATTACCACTATGGATTACTTCATGAAATGGGTTGAAACACTCTAATCGACAAACACTGAAGCTATCTGTAGCTTTGTTATGAACAACATTATTTCTCATTTTGGATTTCCTACTACATTTGTTTCTAAAAATGGCACACCATTCAAGAAAAAGGAAGTAAAGTAGTTCTTAGATAAATTTCATATCCAACATATATTTTCTATGCCGTACTGTCTGCAATCTAATGGCCAAGTAGAAGTGTCTAACAAAAATCTTGAGCTCATTCTTCATAAAATAGTTAATAAGCATGGTAAGGATTGGAATATTCAATTGATGTATGCTTTGTGGGCCTATCGTACGAGTGTCTGCATGGTGATGGGAACAATACCTTACAATCTTGTGTATGGTGTTGAACCTATCATGCCTTTAGAGTTGGAATTTTTTTCTTTAGGGGTTTCCCTTAAAGGGTTAATTTATAATGAAACCTACTAGGTTAATCATTTACATTAGCTAGAGATGATCGACGAGCGCTGATTATAGGCCCTCAATCATCTTAAAGCTTATCAACGATCACTATCAAAACAATATAATCAAAGTGTGCTTCCTAGGACCTTTAAACTCAAAGACCTAGTTCTCTATTAAAACTAGAGAAATAAAAATGCACCGCCTAATTAGAGAGGGAAATTTAGTCCTAACTAATTAGGCCCTTACATTGTGATCTTTGTGTATGGTTCAGGTGCCTATGGATTATCATCTATGGATGGAACACCTCTAAAATAACATGTTAATGTGATGCATCTCTATCGACACTATGCATAATGTCCAATGTGTCATATGTATGGTGTTCTCTCTTTAAAAGGGTAGTAGCACTACATGTATTAACATTACTCATTAACACATTGTAAAAAAAATTGTGTTATGATGTGACCATGTGTGTGTAAAATATACATACATATGTCTTGCCATGCTATGTATCCATGCATCACATTACATATCTTAAGGAAATTAAATCATTATAGTATTTAATTAACATACAACCATGTGTGTTTATAAAATCATATCAGCATCTAATGTAAACATACATCCATATGAGCATTTAATATCCATAACTTCAACATACATGAAAATAAAAAGGCATACACATCAAAATAAATAAAGGAATGATGTCAAAACTGATATGTCTATATATGCATGTATGTATCGAATGTCATGTACATGTATCAGGCCACTACTATAAAAAATGAGTTCCTATTGAATATATGTCTATATAAAATATCTACAAATATATATGTGTATGTATCCCTCGCTACAAAAATGATGTAGAAAATCACAAAACCCTATCGTTGTGGTGCATGGCCCCCTGAGCCCTTTGGCTCTGGCTACTGTTGTTGTGGTCTAGGGAGGGGTTGCACGGTGGTCATAAAACATGCTTGATGTTATCATGATATGGACAAAGCCATCTGCATCCCCTTGACCTCTCCCTACAATGAGCATATTTTCATCCATCCTTGTGTCATCTCCTACTGTAGTTGTTCAACATCTATAAGGATCACGACTACTAACTGTCTGCTGAGGTCATCAAGGTAGCTCTGAAGGGTGTCATGCACCTGCTTAGTGGCATCAACCCTCCTCACTATTGCATCTCTCTCATCAAGCACCATCTCCAACTCCCCCGACAACTGGTCACACAATCCTCGAATAGTGGTGAGCTCTACAATCAACTGGATCATCTCTACACCTTGCTCCTTATAGGCGGTCCTTAAGTAGGCTATCGACTCAAAAATGTGGGCATGATGCCCTGCAAATATTGGCCAAAAATACTCATGGACCATTCCTTGGATTGACACAATAGGGAAAACCTCTGAAATGCACTGATCCATCAACCTAGTCCATCCCTGTGCATCCTCTGCAACCATAGAGGAAGAAAGAGAAATCATTATCACATGGCATATGTATATAATCATAAATGAAAGAAACTAGAAATTTAGAAACATAAACAATATGCTCTGTATACTTGAGACCCTTAGCTGCCATGTTGGGTCAAGGTGAGGAGCGACACTTAGACCTACACCACTGGTATGAGTGGTTGCTCCTGGTGATGCCAAGGCTATTGCTCCTCTACTAGTAGGTGCTAGTGGTGCTAATGAGATAGGGGTAGCTGCTCGAGGGTCTGATCTCCTCTATTTCCTTGGCCTATGAGGTGTCGCCTCCTCCTCCTGCAACTTCTCCTCCTCCTTGTTGGCCTGCTACCACCCTCTTCGTCTGTCCTGAGGATGTGGGCGTGGTAAGTCCCCTTGTGGACCAAGATCCCCTCTAGGGCCACCCTCGCTAAACACAAGAGGTAGATGGTACCTATCCCACCACCGTGTAAAATCTATAGCAATCCCAGCATCATCTGTCATCACTATGGGTGGCAGATCATGGCCGAGCTCATCATCATCAAAAGGGACAAAATTGGTGATGATGGGGCAAGGGAAATCCTTGGGTCTCATTGCACTCTTGTAAGCCCTAGTATATGTGGTCACATTTGGTGGAATTTTCTATACATGAACATGCTATCGCATGACCCTACTCCAGTAGTATGGTACTATAATGTAATCACAATGACCTACTAGAAAACGGTCTCGTTGTAGGTTCCTCAAGTGCCTGCTATCACCCACCCATCTGAAAAATCAATAGGGTCTCCATCTGTAGTAAGAGCATTGAACTATAGTCACCAAAAATGTAAGTCTCCGTACTTCCACTACCTTTTCATATCATACCAGTGGGCCATGGGGATGCAATATGATTGTCTTTGGGGAAAATTGACTAGCCTAATACACATGATGTGGACAAATTCCCACACCTACAAAAGTGTGCATGTAGTAAGGCTATGGTACTTGTAATGGATGCGCTGGCCTAGATCTTGGTAGAGGTGTTCTAGCATGTTGTGCCCCTAGGAAAGAAATATCCTACACTCCACCATCTCTCTGATCATGTAGATGAGGCCCTCGTGTAGGTGTGAGCCTTTCCCATCTATTGTGATCTAAAAAGCAATAGTAATGACCATCACTCGGTGCCGCAGTGGTACAATGGTTCTCGTCTAGTCATACCAGTGCATGTAGATGTGCCCCATGTTGTCATCATCATCTGTCTGTCTTGAGCAATAGAGGACTCCCTCTTAGCTCCTGTGTCGATCGGGTATCATCTAGGTCCACCTTCAATCTATGAATGGGTAGTCTAAGGACCTGATAGACATCCTCGAGTGTGATAGTCAACTCCCTAGAGGGTAACTGGAAAGATGACTTGGTGGTGTCCCACCGCTCCATCAATGCTATAAGCATCCACTCATGATAGCATATCTCTGGCATGGTGAACACATGCCAGAGACCGACCCACTCTAGGTGTGTGACCTCATCCTCTATGAGATGGTCCCTCTACTCACGAATGAGTTAGAAAGATTTCCCTCCTAGATTCTCACAAATCTCTGGATACTCATGAAAAGGTGAAAAAAAAATTAAGTCAGAACATCAAATTTCACTATGAAAACAAAATAAAAATCTTGAAGATCTATGCACGTTGCAAATGTGTCCTTGTCTACCATGGGCACCTGGAGGATGTTGGCATGTTCATGAGATGCTATCACAAGATTGGGACCTTGGTGCACATTCTAGATGGAAGCGCACATTTTGGATGTGAGCACCCAAAATGGATGCCTACGCACCTTTCCAAATAAAAAAATGTTAAGAAAGGACCTTAAATCACCAAAAATGAGGCTTAGAGGCCTACCTGGTCCACCTCGTGACCCTTAGTGATGTCGTCGCATAACTACTCCAATCCATGTTCCTCGTACTCCCTCCTCAGTATTTTGTTGACTTTTATCTCACAAAAGTAAACAATTTGTTTGTAGTGAATAGTGAAAATGACCCTTCTAGGGGCCCACCTAGGTATATATAGGCCCCCTAAGACTCATTTTTTCTAGATCTTGTGCCCCCCTAGTTTCTCCTAAATTTACCCCACCAAGTTGGGCGAAAACTTAGGAGGGGGCATATAGTCACCTCTTGACGATATTTTTCTTCTGAATTAATGATTCTTTTTTTATCATTCTTCTTGCCATTGTAGCTTCTTTTGATTTTTGAGGACAACCTAAAATTTGAGTTTTGTAGGTTAAAGTCTTAAGAATTTTTTCACAACCATTTTGTCACTGCTTGTTGAGATCGGTTGCTGGGGGCACCTTCTGTACTAGTTAGCTCGACTTCGGTGACCTTTGAGGTCCCTTTTTCTTGGCACACAAATCTGTAAAATTCAAAGTTTAGGTCAAATTTTTCTTCTCTACTCTAGTGAGACTGATTTTTTCCAAAATTGAGCCCACTAAAGTGGGGATAAAATGTAATGTCACAGAATTGCACCTAGGGGCAATTCTACATTTTTACACTTTTTCCTAGCATTTATGACACTTTAGAGCATTAATGACAAAAATCCCATGAGTCAAATTTTTTCCATTTTGACTTCATTAAAACTTTTGGCAAAGATACAAAATCTTGATGACACATTTCCCAAAAATCTAGGCTTTGGACATCTACGCAATGTGCAAACATTTGTGTGGTGTTCTAGAGTCCTAGCGATTTTTCAAGTTTGAAACAGGGAATTTGAAATCTTGACTCTCCTGACACATGTCCAAGTAGTCAAATTTTGGATGTAAAAATTCTTTTTTTCCCTTGCATCCATCAAAAACCCCTTGCTCTCATTTGGGGTTGGAAGTCATTCATTCAAGCTCTCCTAACATTTTGCTCCATATTTGAGTTCTCTTCATCCTTGATAGCAACATTCTCACAAGCAAAGCCATGCCAGACTGAGGTCCTTCTAGCAGCAACAACTCTCAAGAAAGCACTCAATTGTACATTCATGTGCTCTAGAGAGGGTCTAGGCTTGTTAGTAATGCTCTCTCTCTCACTTTTCTTTCCTACTAGTTCATTTACTATCTCGTGGTGTGAGTTCTACTCTTGAAGTGGATTTTGCTTTCACCACACACTTTGTTTAGTTCATTTACATTCCTTTCCAACTTAGTTGTATATGGAGATGGGAACATCAAAATAGGGGTATGACTAAGGTAGACCCCTATACAACCCCAATCTTTTCCCCTCGTTCTTTTGTGTGTAGGTTGCAAAGCGAAGCTTGGAGTGAAGACCCAAACATCTAGTAAGAGGTAAGCTTTCTCCAAGTCCTCTTGTGTTTGTTATAGCTTATGGATTCCTATTTGGTTATTTCAATCAGTACATCCTAGATCTGATCCCATAAGTGAAACTTGGTTCTTCCTGCTTGAGTTCATTAGCCCTCTGCCGCTTAGGACACCAACACATCTTTAAGATGACAACACGTCACACTGGCATCCTAAAACTATGCTATTGTCTTTTGGTTGAGAGCTCACTCATTTGAGGTAGAAATCATGGAGTTTCACTCTATTAGGATCTAAAGTATTTTTCTTAGAAACATAACTTGGGCATACTTCTTTAACATTTCATCAACCTGCTTATGTTGAGGTGTTTAAGGGCAGTTCTTTTCCTGGTGATCTCTTTAGAATGAAGAAACTCGTGTGCAACAAATCCCTCTTATATCACACAATGTAATAGAGAAGGAATACATTGTATTTTCTTTTAAAAATAATCCCCTCCATCAGTGCATATTTGATGCCTCACAGTCAATAGTAGCATCATTTGTGAGGCTGTATGTTGGTTGGGTATTTCCTAGTCTTTATAAATCATGTTTGATCAACCACTCATGACTCATTAGACTTGAACTAGTTTGCACAGACCTGATCAGTCAATTTTTCTTCCAAAGGGATTGAGATATTTGCAAAGACCTCTTCCTCGAACCATCTTGGTTAGTTAGATATCCACATCATATTCTATGATCTTAGTGATCTAGTTGGCCCTATTGTTGGATATATCACCCTCAATGATGTATTCTCTAACACTAGGATGAGTGACAAGAATGGTAATTCTGCTAGCCGAAACTAGATGTCAAAATTTCTTTAGGATTTTGACAGTAACAAAGGATATATTTTCAATAAATTTATACTTGGTCTCATAGCCCTTGATATTCTTGTAATGAAACATGATGGGAAGTTCTCTACTTTCCTCATCCTTTTGAATGAGCATTGAATATATGTTTTGTTGGTTGCTATAAACATAAATCAAGAAATCTTTGGAGAATTCTAGGTTAGCTAACATCAGAGCTGTACGCATGGCTGCCTTAACTTGTTCAAAAGCAATCTTACCTTCAAGAGTCCACTTGAACATTAAGTCCTTCAACATAAGCATGATGGGTCTCGAGATTTTCCCACAAGATACTAAATAAACTGGTTGATGAAGTTAATCTTTCCTAAAAATACCATAACCCCTTCTAGTTAACAGGTAGTGGTAGTTCCGTTATAGCCTTCACCCTTTCGGGGTCTATGGCTATTCCTTCCTTTGATACCACAAAGCCTAGTATCTTGGGCTGTGGTACACCAAAAAACACATTTTTTGGGATTTAAGAAAATCTTGAACTGCTGAAACTTCTAGAAGACCATTTCCAAATGATAAAATTGACCATCTTTTGATTTAGAGAAAATTATTAGGTTATCCAAATATATTAGAATGATCTTATTGATAAATCCTTTGAAGGCAATAGCCATCACTCATTGAAAAATGGAACCTGCATTTTAGTGTCTAAAGGGAATCTTTGCATATGTCAATGTTCCCCACTTAGTGGTGAATGTTGTTTTTTGTTCGTCCTCCAAATAAACTTGGTTATACCCTAAAAAACCATCAAGCAATGAGAACACCTCCGATCTAGCCGCAGTCTACATAATTTTCTCCATTGACAGAAAAGTGTAGTGATCTTTTAACAAGGATTTATTTAAATTTGAAAAGTCCATGTAGAGTTGTATGTCACCACTCTTCTTTTAGACTAGAACTAGATTAGATACCTAAGTGGAATTCTTGATTGCATATATGATCCTTGACTTTACCTACATAGTAAGATCCTGTGTCATTAATGCTTCTAATTTTAGATTAACCATCCTTTGTTTCTATCAGATGGTTTTTGAGCTTTCAACTACGTCAATAATATGCTAGAAAATTCTTGGATTATATCCCTTGATATCATCGTAGGTCCATGCTATGACCCAATTGTATTTAGCACATAATCCTTTTAACCTTTTCTTGTCTACTCCCAGGATGCTCCTTTCAACTTTCAGCTTTCTACCTCTTCCAACATCAAGGTCTTCATAGTCCCCTTCATCAATGTTGAACCTTCACTTACTATTTCTTGCATCCTCACAATAAAAGAGATTATTGAAAGAAATCAAACCTTGTGGGAGCTTATTTATTTTTAATTGAGTTGTGTATTATTTAGCAACCCTTTTGGCTTCAGACCATGAATGGTCAGAATATTTCATTAACTTTTGTAGAAAGGTGGTGATCTAAGCATTGTCCTCAAATACCTACCAATTCGATTCATTTTTTGGGTATAGATGGTCAGATGATGGCATGCATTGCATGTTGATTTCCAATTGATCTAGGGGTAGGCTCACACTATGATACAATTTGAAGCTATCTAATGCACACAAAAAAATTGAGTCCACAAGATAACTTGTATATTAAAATCCTCAAAAACTTCGATCAGTTCCCATATTTTGTGTCGATAAGATCTGATTCTCACATTTTTGGTGGCCGCCTATCTACGGACCTAGTTTATGACCCTCTTCAAATCTCAAAACACCTTTATTCTCTTTATGCCCATTCACTCCGCAAGAACCAAACTATGTGTTGGTTTTTTTCCTAGTACACTTAAGGAATCTCTAAAGAGTGGCCAGCTCCAATATTCAAGATCCTTAAAATGAATGGTCAACAGACAAGATTCAGTTGAAGATTGAAATCTTCTACACTTTAAACTCTGTGGGACCTAGGAGGGTGTTCCTTCTAACATTTTATTTGACTATCTCAATAAATGACAACAAATCACAAATCGGTTCCTATAAGGGGTAAATAATGTAATTAAATCAAAGGTTGGCTAATCTTCAAGCAAATGACCATCAATTTACTAGGAACAAGGAAGTATCTCACACACATGTCTCATAGTAAGTAAATTTTAAGAGATTTTATTCTAACCCTAAGTACATGGTTTGATATATTATCATTCAAATGACAAATACCATGATAAATAGACCAGTGTTTTCATCAATTGGCAACGGAGTCATGCATCTTACAATTAGTTATATAGAAATTATTTAAATCTAATAATTGTGGACTATTTTCATAAGGACTTGCATTATGAAAACTATTTGTACATAATTCATCACTTCTTACCAAATTCCCTATAAATCCTCACAAATCCATGACCTCATTTAAGCATTTAATCGATTAATTGAACCAAAGCAAAAATAAAGGCATGGATTCAAATGAAACATTTGAAGATGAACAAAATATGCTTGATATTGCATTCAAAACTTGTGAAATGATTTTATGAGAAGAGCATATGAATTATGTATGAAATTTAGTTCAATATTAGTAATTTATATAAAACCATTTAATATTTACATATGCACACATTTTAGAGACCAAGACAATTCTAATTTTTCATTTACTGGTATTCTTCTTATTTCTACCCCTTTCGTCTATTAGATCTAAAAAAATCAAAAGATTAGAACCCCTTACAAACGAGCCCTAAATTCCCTTTTATAGAAGAAGGTAGGAGACAAGCTTCTAGCTCAAAATGCATACCACATTATAAAATTTCATTTCATTTCAAATATCATCTACATCTCAAAATTCCCCACATGCTAATTATGTTGAAATAGGGAAACCATAATTGCAACAACTATCAAAGAGGGAAAAGTAAAGTGCCACCAAAATAGCTTCAACCGCTAGGTAAATGACAAGTCTGATGTTCATATTGCCATGAGAGCACACAAGTCATTATTAAGCACCTAAAAATACCAACAATGCATGTAGAGACAAAACAACCACCAAAGAGACTAACAAACAACACAAAATTTTCATTTCACACACCACCTTCTCAACAACTAGAAGAACTTCCACCACCAACACACCATCCATGGTACACATGCCCACTTTATGTCATTGTGAGAGGTGGAGAAGAAACCTCGATTTCCTCCATGACCTTACTTTGTTTCAACATAGCAACATCCTGCCCACTCAGAGTCTTGACAGTTAAAGGCAGAATGGACAATACCTCCACTCTAGGAGATGGAGCTCAACCCAGAGTCACGAGGGATTGGCGATAGCTAGAATCTGTCTTGGTTTCAGTTTCATACAAGTTTTTCGTGATGTCAATGGGAGAATTTTGTCACCTAAAAGAACCATAACCATATCACCCTTTCCTCTGAAATTTTGCTAAAAGGCCCAAAAAATTCCTTTTCTTTTGCTCCCATTTCCTCTAAGCTTGCAGCTTGACCCTTTAGTCAGTGGCTACATCTGGTAACAATTGGTACACATTTCTCACCATCAATATACTTATGATCACTGTGTCGTTGCTCTAGGCCTTTGGTAGAAGACCTTTGCAAATTGAGTCGAGGAGACCTCTACACTAGAATAGATGAAGCACCAGACTTGTTCATCCTACCACTAGAAAAAATCTACTCTCATAACCTCTACATAAACTCAAAAGACTTGACAAATAATTGCGATGGTGGAAATAGCAACTCTCAACTTCTATTTATTGAACAATGTGATAATAGCAATCATCAATGCTCAATGAAAACACACATGCAAACTAGGAAATTCATTGGCATGCGTAGTGTCACTATTTTATTCCCATGTGCATGGAAATCTGTATATCATACTACTTGATTTCCAACAATTAGGTCTCCACATGCACATAGATCAATTTGATCGCACTTGTAGAGAGTGGCTCATTAATGCCCATTGGTTGCAGAATGAAATGGCTATCACATGCATGTTTATTAATTTTGAATGTCATTCATTGATCTCTTGATGAGATGGTATATCAAATGGCTTACATTAGATTGATCGAGTTTGAATTCCAATAGTGCTTTGTTCATTTCCCTTGGCCAATAGCGTTGCTCCACATTAGATGGAAATTCCTCCATTGGAAAGCTTCATCTGCTTCAAGAATTTGGTGGATTGATCCATGTTTTGGGATCTTGCTAATCTCATAGCCTTTAATGAGCATTCACCTTTTCCTTGCAAGCTAGCGGGGAGCAATGGAGGTTGTTCACAACAATTAATCCTTGTTGTTGGTTCACAACCACAAGTAGTAAGCTAGATAGTGGAGAATGTGCCCCATGTCTGTATAAAGACACACGTCTTCACCTCGTCATCCTCACACTACATAATTGGCCGACATTTATCATTCACGAGCTACTGGGGTACAACCAAGATCACTTCTCATAGTCTTGAATTGCTAAACCTACATACACATCAAGGTTAGCAGTAAATAAGGGGCCATTGTGAGGATGATGATTTGACCCTTATTGATACATGAATTAAGCTTATGTAACTTGGGAAAATTCAAGACCCGACTTTAGGAAACAATTAAAATTGACGATCAACTGGTGATTGCCGCTCTAAACCAAAGGGGCTGCTGGTCGAATGCAAATGATGGCTCAAGTGATGACTTAAAGAACCTAGAACTAGTAGGGTAGGTCAACATGAAATTAGACAGGCTAAGGGTTTAAAAGACAAAAGCTTGTCCAAACCATGGGCATAAGGGTTTTAAATTTTTGAATATGTCCATGGCATCCTCAAAAATAAGAAAATTTTGGGAAGCTCCATTAGTGGCTCATGCTTGGGGATGTATACCCCCAATGGGTATAGCGAGGATCCAGATCTCAGGTTGAAGTAGACTAGGATAGAATACCAAAACCTAGGAGCTTTCCTGGACAAGGAAAGCAGACACAACAGAAACCAAACACACCAAACCAACCTATGTACACTATTTACAAAATATACATGTAATTCATGTCCATGGGAAGCCATTTCACACAATTGGCTTCACTCTTCAAAGCAGAGGCCTATGGCCCCAAAAATTCATTGATAGTATTTTCCTCTGTCAAATACTTTGGTTTGCTCTGCTAGCAATGGGTCCACATGAACATTGTGCAATTCCAAGCCACTAGCACCATCACAATCAATACTATCTATTACATTTGATGTAATGTTACCACATTTATCCCTCTCCACCATAGGTTCATTAGATTGAATTAGGAAGATAAAACCGTCATACTCCATAGTATCATGAAGTGCAAAACCACATCCCACTTGTTCATTAAATTTTAAAACCTCATAGGTACTTTGGCTCATAGTTAGTCAGTCTTTCACAAGATCAGGTAAGAGAAACACATGATCAAGCATATCTTCAATCCTCTTGTCACAAGTGTTGTCTTCATGATATGAAAGAAGTTCCATAATAAGGTCCATAAGGTAGGGAGCATCTACAAAGAACTCCATTACAGCTTTGTACTAACTAACATCACTCCCCTGGTTATCCACTCCTTTGAACTACTTCTCGTATTGATCAAATAATCCTACAATATTAACATATTATACATAATCATCAAATGATTCCTTCTCCTCAACATACAATGATATTGCCTGAGTATCCATGCATTCATCCTGATTCACCTTTTGGTCACCCAAGAGTGTACTTCCTTTTATGTCAAAGAAAATATCATCATGTGAAAGATGAGTATCTGACACTTCAACCAACTTTTCAAGTACATAACTAGTTACCATAGGAAAATAAAAATAATCATCTACATCCCTTTTGATAGCAGTGCTACATTTAAAGCTACCATCATAGTCTTCAACTTCTTTATCATGTGAGCTATTGTCACATCTAGATGTCAACAATTCTGAGTCATTCTCTTGATGCTTATCAGGTACAATTTTTTCAATCACATGTTGGTAAACTAACTCATCAATTTTTGTGTCTCCACATCCTCAATTTAGTTGGGAAACCATTAATTCAGGGGTGACATCTTCAAAGGAAAAGCTGCCAACCTCACTATCACCTTGACTCTTGTTTGTACCATCAACAACACATTCACTAGTAGTACTTGCTAAATACTCATCAATATTATCTTAATAAAGAGGATTGCTTCTACACCAATAGGAATCATCATTTATAACCTCACTATCCAATGTAGGTTCATCAAACAAAGTATTTTTCCACACCTTCACGATAGTTACATGTACCTCATCTTCTTCAGTGTTAGGATCCCAATTATTTTTATCATTAGTGCATTCAAAATCAGTGTAATCACTTGAAGAATAGAGAGAAACATTTTCAACATCCTCCTCATCATTTGCACTCACAACAATTGACCCAAATTTAGAGAATTCTTCACATGAAGAGAATTGCTCACTGCCTAGGAAACACAACCCTTCTAGGCTATTAACATATACCATACTAGAAGCAAGAGATTCCCTATCCATCTCATTAGAAGAATCATATTTAATGGAAGATTGGATTTATTCGATCTCATCACTTTGATTCCTCATTTGTGCCATATAATTGAAGTCAAGTGTATTCCCATCAATGACTAGTGCATCATTAGTCCTAGCTAAATCAATTTTTGAGGTTTCACCATGTGCCTCTTGTGTTTTCTCATAGCCTATGACATCCCAAGGAAGAGAATTAGGTATTATTTCCTTGTTCTCACATGTTGTCTCTTCATCCTCATCACTGCTACATGCACCTACTTCTATGTTGCTTGTAAAAGGAAAACATTCAACCATCAATTGTTTAGTCTCGGATACTTCTCCTTGATCTATTAGCCTTAGCCTTTGATTTTCCTCAACATGAAAATTATTGTACCCATTCTATAAAAAAACTAGGGCCATACAACCATGCTCAATATATTCCACCATATTTATCCAATCCACTACTTTATCAAGGCTATGAGGCTTCTGATTCTCAGACCACTAGCTTGATCCAGATTTGTAAGCTTCACAAAAAAAATGAATGCACATTAGATCATTAGGCCTAAAAATATTTGGTACCTCCATCAGAACATCCAAGAATCTTGAAAACAAGTCATATGGTGACTCATTTGCATGTCTTTTCATCTAATACAACTTTCTAATAGAGAAAATTAAGTCAGCCGTTCCCGACCTTGGTTGGTGTGAGGTTGATACTTGCTCATGTTCTGCATCTCTTGGGAGTAATGCAGATGTAACATCTATAGATTCCTTTTCTTGAAAAACATTTTTACCTCCTGATCAGCTTGGCTCAATAGTCTGGATGCTATTAGAGTTATTGCTAACAATTGCAGGTTCTCTCATGATTGAGTATTTCAAAATTTTCTCAATATTCATAGCCTCTTGGTAGGCTTGTTGTAAGGTGACAGGCTCCTTATCCCTCAACAAGAAGCTCATATTTTTATCAAATGCCCCCAAATATACAACAAAACATTTTGCATCATTTAGCCTCATATGTTCATGGATTTCCCTTATGAACTTTGCAAATCTAAGGTTGAAAGTGGGAATCAAATCTTCTTTACTTATATGGATTTCCATAAAAAATTTGCTCACCACACTTGGATTCACCCTCTCACCAAACTATTCCATGAAAATTGTCTTAAACTCATTCCAAAAATGTACTGAAGAAACTGGCAAGAAAGAGAACTAGTCTCTTGCATCTCCTTTCAGTGACTAAACAAATAACTTCATAACCACATCTTCAAGATCTATCTCGTAATCACCCATCACATCAACAAATTCTTGCACATTCTTACTTGCCGATTTTGAGTTTTCACCATTGAACTTTGGTATTTTGTCCTTGACTTTGGGTGGTACAATATTTGGATAACCACAAATATTGTCAAATTTGATGGCCTTGTACCTATCAATACTAAAATTTCCTTGGTGGGGCAAGGAATGTTCACCTTGCATGTTTTTGTCCATATTTACATCAGATGGCATAAATGGACAACTTACCCTTAATTCTTGAAAAGGAATTTAGAATACAATGTAAAATTATACATTATTAGCTCAATTCCTTTCACAAAATATGATCCTAAGCCCTCAACATGTACATTCCTTACAGTTATTGCCTAAGATCAAACAATTTAAAATGCTTTTTTCATCGTAATGCATGAATTTCTATTTGTACACAAAACCATGCTAAAATATTACTAATATTCCCTCATTCAATGATAATCCTCCTATTAGGGTGTCATTTACATCTCAAGCATGGGAAATTTATCTTGATTTACCAATAATATGCTTTAATTTCTTCAAATTCTATGAAAGTACCTGGTAATTTGCAGTGGGTAACTATCCTTTGTCTTTAAAACCACATATCCGACCAATTGATGTATGCTTTATCAAGTTATTTGAGTTAAAGTCACCACCTCTTTTCAGAGGACTAAACCTCAAATGAGATGAAGTTTTTTTCCAAATGATACACGTTCCAGGCTATCTTCCATAGCAGAGTCATGCTCAGATCCTTCAATATGGACTGCACTCAAATTATGTACTAGGTTCAAGAATTTTTCAATATTTGAACAAGACATCCAGATTCACTTCACCCTTTGATTCTATATTTTGTATCTACATTTGGAGAATGAGATTTAATCCCCAATAGAGTCACCATTTTGTTGGTTTTTTTCCCAGTACACCTAAGGAATCTCTAAAGAATAGCCAACTCATGTATTCAAGATCCTTAAAATGAATGGCCAATTGACAAGATTCAGTCGAAGACTTAAATAGTCTACACTTTAGGCTTTGTGGGACCTAGGAGGGTGTTCCTTCTAAAATTTTATTTGACTATCTCAATAAATGACATAGCAAATCATAGATTGGTTCCTATAATGGGTAAATAATGTAATTAACTCAAAGGTTGGCTAATCTTCAAGCAAATGACCATTAATTTACTAGGAACAAGGAAGTATCTCACACACATGTCTCATAGTAAGTAAATTTTAAGAGATTTGTATTCTAACCTTGAGTCCATGGTCTGATATATTATTATCATTCAAATGAAAAATACCATGATAAATAGACTAGTGTTTTCATCAATTGGGAAATGGAGTTATGCATCTTACAATCGGTTATATCGAAATTATTTAAATCTAATAATTGTGGACTATTTTCATAAGGAATTGCATTATGAAAACTCTTTGTACACAATGCATCACTTCTTACTAAATTCCCAATAAATCCTCAAAAATCCATTACCTCATTTAAGCATTTAATCAATTCATTGAAAAAAAATATGCTTGATATTGCATTCAAAACTTGTGAAATGATTTTATGAGAAGAGCATATGATTTATGTATGAAATTTGCTTCAATATTGGTAATTTCTATAAAACCATTTAAGATTTACATATGCACAGTTCAAAGACCAAGACAATCATACTATTTTGTTTACTGGTATTCTTCTAATTTCTACCCCTTTCATATATTAGACCTAAAAAACTCAAAAGATTAGAACCCCTTGTAAATGAGCCCTGAATTCCCTTTATAGAAGAAGGGAGCAGACAAGCTTCTGGCTTGAAATGCATACCACATTACAAAATTTCATTTCATTTCAAATTTCATCTACAGCTCAAATTTCCCCACATGTTGATTATGTTGAAAAAGGGAAACCATAATTGCAATAGCCATCAAAGAGGCAAAAGTAAAGTTTCAAAAAAACACCTTCAACCGGCAGGTAAATGACAAGTCTGACATTTATATTGCCATTAGAGCACATAGTCATTACTAAGCACGTCAAAATACTAAGCATGCATGCAAAGAAAAAATGACCACCACAAAAACTAACAAATAGCACAAATTTTTCATTTCACACCACCCTCTCAACAACCAGAAGAGCTTCCACCACCAACACACCATCCATGGTGCACGCACCCACTTTGCGTCATTGCGAGAGGTGCAGAAGAAACCTCAATCACCTCCTCACCCTTGCTTCATTTCAGCACAACACCATCTCGCCCACTTAGAGTTTTGATAACTAAAGTCAGAATGGACAATACCTCCACTCCAGGAGATAGAGCTCGACCCAGAGTTGTGGGGTACTGGCAATAGCTAGAATCTATCTCTTTTTTGGTTTCAGACGAGCTATCTATGATTTCAATGGGAGAATTCTAATTCCTGAAAGAACCATAACCATATGGCACTTTCCTCTTAATTCTATTTCAAGGCCCAACAAATTCCTTTTCTTTTGTTCCCATTTCCTTCGATCTTGTAGCTTGACCCTTCAGTCGATGGATACATCTAGTAAAAATTGGTACACATTTCTTGCCATGGATATACTTATGAGCACTTTGTCCTTGCTCCAAGTCTTCAGCACATGACCTTTGCAAATTGAGTTGAGGAGACCTCCACACTAGAACAAATGAAGCACCAAACTTGTTCATCTTGCCACTAGAAAAAATCTAAACTTAGAACCTTGTCTCTCTGCAAAAAATCAAAAGACTTAAAAAATAATTGCAATGTTGGAAATAGCAACTCTCAACTTCTATTTATTGAACAATGTGATAATAGCAATCATCAATGCTCAATGAAAACACACACGCAAACTAGGCAATTCTTTTGCATGCATATTATCACCATTTTATTCCCAAGTGCATGAAAATATGCATATCATACTACATGATTTCCAACAATTATGTCTCCACATGCACGGAGATCAATTTGATCACACTTACAGAGAGAATCTCATTAATACATGCTAGTTGTAGAATGAAATGACTATCACATGCCTGTTTATCAATCTTGAATGTTATCCATTGATCTCTTGATGAGATGGTATATCAAATGACTTACAATTGGTTGAACGAGTTTAAATTCCAACAGTGCTTTGTTCATTTTCCTTGGGAAATAACATTGCTCTACATCAGATGGAAATTCATCCACTAGCAAGCTTCATCTATCTCAAGAATTGGGTGGATTGATCCACATATTGGGATCTCGCTGATCTCGTAGCCTTTAATGAGCATTCACCTTTTCCTTGCAAGCCAGTGGGAAACGATGGAGATTGTTCCCAACATTTAATCCTTGTCGTCGGTTTAGAACCATGGGTAGTGAGCCAAACAGTGGAGAATAGGCCCCACATCCATATAAGGACACACGTCTTCACCTCTCCATCCTCACACTACATAACCGACCTACATTTATCATCCACGAGCTAGCGGGGTATGACCAAGATCACTTCCCATAGTCTCAAGTCACTAAACCTCCATACATGGCAAGGCTAGCATTAAATAAGGGGCCATTGTGAGGTCGATGATTATTTGACCCTTATGGATACATGACTTAAGCTTAAGTTACATGGGAAAATTTAAGACCCAACTTTAGGAAATAATTAAAATTGAAAATCAACTAGTGACTGGCACTCTAAACAAAAGGGGTTGATTGTTGAATGCAAATGACAACTCAAGTGATGACTTAAAGAACCAAGAACTGGCAGGGCAGGTCAACATGAAATTAGAAGGGTTGAGGGTTTAAAAGAAAAAACCTTGTACAAACCATGAGGATAAGGGTTTTAAATCACTGACTATGTCCATGGCATCCTCAAAAATTAGAAAATTTTGGGAAGCTCTATCACCATGGACCAAAGCATCATATTTCATGTCATTATTTGAGCATGGGAACTAGAAGTGCAAAGCTTTGAGGGTCTCCGACCCGGTTGGATATACTCAAATGCTAGATGTAGAATCAATTTTGCATTTGGCACCATTAAAATATAGTGTCCATAAACTATTGTTGCCCAATCCACTAGGTTTCTCCTATTCCTTTACCAATTTTCGGAGGACTTGATCATCATCAAAAATCACATAGGTTCCTAATCTAGTAGCCTGAAAATTCTTGAATGGGTTAGAATCAATGAACTAATTGAGTAGGACCTCTTCCTCAGGGGTCTGATCACTTGTGTCCTCATCATCTTCCAACATCTCTACACAATATGTCTCCTTTTCTGAGAAGGAAGTATGAGCTACTTCAAAGCTCAATATCGCATCTTCTACTATATGTTCGAGGTGCAAAGCTCCAATAGGATCTTCATCTTGGCCTCGTGCTTTGTTTGTAATATCAGATGATACCAATCAAGCACTAGATATCCACCAATATTTTCCATGAAGTCTCTGGAAAGAGACATTTTTAAAATGAGGGGAATGTTGATTCTGACTACTTCTTATGTGATGGTTTAGCTCTAACATGAGAATAGAGCCAAAAAATATCCTTGATGCAACTGACAGTTGGTACTTTCTTCTTGTTTAATTGCATGATTGCTTCCTCAAGAGGTTCATACTTAAGATTCAAGGCATCGACCACTTGATTGGGCATGACCATGGTACTAGCTCTTGAATCAATCATATTATTGTGCAAAATTTTATCTCCCACCATAAGCATTAAAAGGAAAGGGGTAGGATTTGGTTTTCTTACATTTTTTGCATTTGTATTGTCCATGACATTCATATATGCCATTGGTCTCGATGGTTGGGGTTGCAACATGGGCCCTCTTCCTCTATCTTGATTGTGTGGTGGGATCATATTTCTTGTAGTGACTATTCTTCCTTTTTCAATGCCTTCTAGAGCAATGTCTTCTACTTTGGTATTGATATAACGTCTCGTAAATATACGTTAGCAAGCACCTTCTTTAGTTTCTCCACCACATTAAATGTTTTGAATAGAAAGACCTTAGTCCTAAATGATGGTATTTATTTTTCCTTAGGAAAAGGATGGTCCAATGTAGATGGGCTCAAGGCCTTGTCCATATCCTTTTGTGGAAATGGTGGAGCTTGTGACTACTAGTTGGGCTGCAATTGTGAAGATTTTTGTACTTGTGGTTGAGATTGTTGTGGTTGTGTTTGTTGTGGCTATGATTTTTATGGAGTTTTTTGTACGTACTCGCTAGTGTGTCTTCTCTTGGATCGTGTATTGTAATCCAATTGTAGCTATGGATTGTTGATTGTTAGAACATCACTTGAAAATATCGCATCTTCCTCCATCCAAGAAAAAAGTGTTTGGTCAAGTGAGATATCTAGATCTTTCTCTAAGGATATCCCTTGTGTCTACACTCTGAAATGGGAATTCTCCATTCTAGGAGACTGATAATCTTCTATCCTCAAAAACACACCCTAGCCTCTCTATTCCGCTATCTTCTATTGTAGATTTCATTTTGGAAAATTTCATAGAATATGGCTATCGTTACATGGGAAGCACCAGATTTTCTCATCTTCCTCTAGGTTTTCTAACTTGGGACCAAATCCTTGTTCAAGCTATTCTTGAAAGTCTAAAGCGGCATAGTGAATGGGACTATAAGGTTCGTAGATGCCTATTGTTGATTACCCCCTTTTAGATCTCCATGGTAAATTTTCAGTTGATAAGGTAACCTTCCTCCTTGATAAGTTTATGTGGGAGGCTTAAGAGGTTCCACTAGCTGACATCAAATAAGGACTAGCTATTTTTCAAAGGACCCCATGAGGCTCTTCATATCATTTACATTCATCGCTAATGAGGAGCCTAACATGCTAGTCTATGTGCTTGGGTATACATACATGGATGGTAGTGGTGCAACTGTTGTGCTGGGAGTGGAGCGAAGGTGCTAGAAGTTGCTTCCTCCCAAGCTCCACCAGAGATCTCTATGAACATGGGCATTGATGACCATGGTAGAAGGTTTCCTATATCGATTACACTATTTTCTTTCTGCACATCCAAATTATCTGTCTCGAGCATGGTATCTCCTCCCATTGACTTTACCGGGACTGTGATGTCTGAATTGAAATCCTTTAGATAGAACATGAATTCCATAGCCATCTAAGTCTATGTTATTACGTGAATCCTTTTCCAGGTTTTGTGAAACCTGGTGTTAAAGTTGATCATGGCCTCTTGACGGGCTCTCTTGATTGTGATCAATTGTTGTAGTAATGAGGAGCAATCTCTTTTCTCTAACAACTGCTCGAATAGTTTCTCTCTGAGTTGATCCCAAAAGAAAATGGAGTCGAAGTTCAAGGATCTATACCAGTCTTGAGCCTTTCATTTGAAAGAGGTAGCCAGTAATTTGAGGGCCATATTTTCTTTTGTTAAAACCCTCTGCTATGTCTTAGAGATGTTGTAAAAGGGTTTTAAAATGCTCACCAATAAACCTTAGAATCACTTTGAGAGCATTGGAAGGTATGGCGGGCCACACATTTAGGCGCATAGGTGGAGTGAGAGCACCTAACATACCATTGAGAATAGATTTCTAAGGATGTCATAGATGGGTATTCTGATTTGGAAGGTTTGGCCTCTTGGGGGTGTGGATAAAGATATATATGGTGGGCTAATACTTCTTAATCTATTTCTCTTGACAAGTGATACAAAACTTTTAACTCATCTTCTCTCAGGGGCCAAAATGAGTGGATGGGAGTACTGGAAATTTCCTCTAGAAGATGCCCTCATTTGAACTCTAGGCATGATAATTCTAGCCTCTCTAGTTAGTCTAATCTATAAAATATTTTTGAATTCTAATTAGATGTTTATGAATAATTTGGGTCCCACTAGGAGTGCCAAAAATATAACTGTTGATCATAAAATCCTACACCTCTCTAAACAACCATATGGAAAATTCAATGAGTGGGGAATTGAATTTGCTCACTGAATGACCTTCAGGATTGTTGAAGAATTCAAATATTCTCTGTGTTTGGGAAAATGGGAAAAGAGAAATGGAGTCAAAAATATAAAGATGGTGATGAGCCACAGCTTTTACAACATTTCAAATTTTAATATGTCCTTACTCTTGATGAAATAGACACAAAATGTCATAGACCCTTCATTGTTGGGAAGAGAATGAACAACTCAGGCTAGATAAAGTATAGAGTAGTCAATCAAATCTCCTTGTGGGAAGCATCCATTGAGTTCCAATAGGAATTAGAAACCCTAGAGATTAACATGAATATTTAGACATTCACAAAACCACCCTTTCTCTTACAACATAATATGAAATACAACACAATCTTTACAAAAATGGGAAGAGGTTAATGAACATGATCTAATTTCTGAAAGGTAGAATTCAAACATAAAAGCTAATGGCATATGAAACAAGTATCCAGACTATATACGTAAGACTTGACAAAAATCATTTAGCATAAATAATATAAAGGAATTCATGATAAAGGCCATATAAGGCACAATCTCAAATATTTGTTCTTAATAATATCTATTTTAGCAATAAATTAACTAAAAGTAAATGTCAAATGCTAATCCAATTAATAGTCTTGAAAAATAAAAAATGCCATAGGGCATAAACAGTGCTCTGTAAAAATCCTCCTACTCCTAAAAATTATATCTCCTTGTCTTTTCTAAAATAATATGTACATGTATCACTCTATTGCAAACCCTTTTTATAGATAGAAGAAAGAGCCATCATCGCAACCAATAGAGATGAACAACTACTAGGTTTTTGCATTTGCTAGATTGCAATATGATCTAGGGTCTAATTAGATCACACTGATCTTCGCTCATAAAGTTTGAGCTACCTCATTTATGGCTCTAGATTTTGTAGAAGCTTTGCTAAGATATGTTTTTAAAAGACAATCAAATCCTAGCACAATCTGTTAAAGCACGATTGGACTAGCTATGGGCTGATCCCACAAAGCTGGTTTACAATTTTTAGGAGATTCTAATTTTTGCTAAAATCACATATTTTTAGAAAATATAATGATTTAAGCCTTAAAAAGTTCCATTTAAATCATTCTAATTGAAGAGGGTTTGATCAAACTACCTTAGATCAAACCCTCTTGGATAGAACCCTGCTAGTTTTAAACCATACCTATAACAGAGTTTCCTTTACACTTATCAAAATGTTGATAAAAAACCACTTTTGATTTACCTTTTGGGGGATGAAATGAATTCATTTAAAATTTATTTCTGGTAAGTATGTAGTCCTTATTATAAGCTTCCCAAAAAGTATAATTTTAAATAAATTTAATTTTATTATTATATTTATTTTTGATTTCTTGTGAATGTAGGTTTTCCATTGAAAATCAAGCTCTTTGTTCTATACATGTGGAAAATAGAAGATTATCATTTTTTTTTTGAAAAATATGAGTGCATAAGATATTGAAGTCCTGTGATCCAACAATTTTTTTTAAATTTTGATACTACGAAAAAAGTTGTGTTATACAATCCGCCTATGTCTGAATTGTCATTGGTTTGACTTTGAAACTTGATTAAGGAAAAAATATTCAATAAAGCACTATGAAACCAACTGGAAGCACTAGATATCATAGTTACAAATATAAATTAAAAAAAAAAAGAATTTTATCTTCATGGAAAAAAGTTGTCTTATATGGTGAGCATCAATTTCTTAAAATGGTGTTTACTTAAAAACTAGTTTTGAAGATGGAAAAAGAAGTGCAATCTAAGTACATTTTTTTAAAAAAGTACATTTAGAATCTAAAACGGATATGTGCAGGATCATCATGGAAAAAAAATAGGCCCTTAAGTGGGCAAAAATTTAGAAAAAATCAAAGTTAGGCAATTTGATGTAAAACTCTTGAATAAGTTATCTATATTATTTCAAAAATATGTAAGAATATAATCTATAGAAAATCAATGTAGTTTCTAAACTACTAGGTTTATTCTCCTTAAAAAGAGAATCTATTTGGTTAAAAATTTGAAATTTCAATTCAAGAGTACTTAAATTTCAGTGGAAGAAATAAGAAGTAGGTGTCCTATTCCGACCACCCTTACCACAATAAAATGATAATATTTTTTATAAGATTTTAAATATAAGTAGAGGACTCATGTCCCAATGTGATGCATATTTTTTGTAAACTACTAGGATTACCCTTTAAAAAAAATCTATTTATGAAAATTTGAAATTTCAATTAAGTAGTAATTTAAATTTCAGGGAAGAAATAAGAAGTAGGTGTGTTTGTATGACCACCCTAACCACACAATAAATGATAATATTTTTATAATATTTTAAATATAAGTAGAGGACCTAAGGTCCCAATGTGATGCATATATTTTGCACTTTTTTCCAAGTAAATAATAATTAATTATGAATTTTTATTATAAATTTTAGTAAAAAAATATGTGTCCAGTATGTTTGGACCAATCTTTAACTTGGTCAAAATTTCATGAAATTCATTTTAAAAAAAAATCCTATAGTATGCTAAGCATAGAATGTGACACATGTTTTGGATTCAAAAAATGTGATACCATTTGAAAGCTATAGATGTTTTTCAATCAACCTATCAATCAGGACTTTAGTCAGAATTCAAATAGAAAATGAATAATAATAATTTATTAAATTCAAAGTAAAGCATAATTTATATTGGTGGAAAGCTGAGAATCTCCTCTTAAAACCACATTTTCGCTTCATCAATTTTGGGTGTAAAAAATGTCTTTAGCCACATCTACCATCATATCACCTCACATATTGCCACTCTTTTGGCCCATCATGATCTTGCACATACCCAAATACAAAATTTCACAAATCACTAGTTTGCATCATCTTCAAATTCCTTGCAATTTAGCCACTATAGGTGCCTGAAAGTGAAGATTTAGTTAGAAGAAAATAATTTAATGTCCAATTTTTCCAAAAATTGTAAACCAGTATTATGGGATCACCCTACAAAGAATGATGATGCCACCCTAGAAGTTTGATTCCAAAGTAAGAACTCTATCACACTATCTTAAAAACTCCACCAAAAAGAAAAAAAACATCTTACGTACATTATAAGTTGCCTGGGATGAAATGGATGACATGGCAGGCTAGCAAGTGATTTCAAATTTTTTGAGAATAGTTTTGAGGAAATCCTCACCAGAAAGACACATGTCCTAGTTTGGGCCCGAAATGAATATGATAATGAAAAGTTGCGCAACCACCACATGATGCATTGCATTCCTTTATCTAAGAGTAACCTTGGGTCTTCGCCATGTGGTGCCATCCTAATGTGGAAAAGAAGTAAACGCTTAAAAAAAACCTACAAGGGTCAAAAACATTGAAGGAAAAAAATTGCTCCACATTTACTATTTTTAGTGTGTCTCCCAAAAGTGTTGTTTGGCCTAGACCCCCATCTAAACACAAAAAAGGGAAATTGCAAGATTCCTCAAAGAATTCACTCACCTAAGGGTTTAAAGTGGATTTTGACTTGAGCGATCTCATTTTGTATATGAAATATAAGAATATGTAGGTTCATTCACCCCATTTTTACCTTTCTATTTATAGTAAGTTTTGTGAAATATCCCAAATTTAGTATAAAACCCTATGTGTAGTGACCCTTACCCAATTTTTCTATGTTTCAACCCCCACTTTAATGAAATTTCTAGACACCACGTTGTGAGAAATTACTTTAAAGTAGAAAATGATAAATTGTAACAATAAAGAAGACATGAGAACTTATTTGGAAAGCCCTATGTCATGAAAAAGGAAGGGGTTTCCCCAAAAAAAAAATCCCAAACACACATAAGTAATCCACAAATTTGGGGTCAGTGTATGTCTTTTCTATAATGATATTATAGAGCTCATAAACATCATCATTCCCCAAATAACTCATGGAATAGGAAGAATGACACTTAGAGAGTGAAAACAAAGAAAATATTTTGGGTCAACATGGAAGAGACCTAAATGTCTCAACACCTTGTGTCATCCCCAAAAGGAAAACACAAGACAAAAGAGAAGATATAGGGGTTTATGACATATAAAAGAATGAAGGTACAAATAAATAAATAAACATGAAGATACATTAAACATAATGGTATAGGGGATCACATTACGAACATCCAATCACAAAAAGAACATAAAAAAGAAAACAAAGAGAAGACTAGTAAGAAACATGTGAGTCAACCTATAGTAGGTCATTTGCATCCCAATCTTGTTCATCATATGCAAAAGGCAGAAAACTAGTCAAAAGGACAGCATCAAGTGCTAAGATAGGACAAGGCTATCTAACTCCTTGGCCCCACTAAGTGCAGGACAAGGATGAGCTGAGATAAGTGGTGAGAATAAGCTCCTTGTAATATAGAAAAGGATTTCCAATGAATGTAAAGCATGTAATAGTGAGTATTCTATGAGCATACAACTATCACATGGCAAGGAGAAAATTTCATGTACTGTAGTCAAGTTGGTTTCTTTTCAAAATTTCTTAATAGTTCTTGTAAATCATGGAAATCATTAACATGATGTCCAAATATTCTATGATATGCACAATATGGTCCACTTTGATCACTTATCTTTTTTATTATTTTTTTAGGTTTGGGAGGTAGCTTAATTAATCCCCAATGTAAAAGAGTGTAAAAATCATTCTCAGTCTTGGATATCTTCAATATTCCATCTAAGTATGTAAGAGGACCATGCTTCTTTTGTTTCTTGGACTTGTAATGCTTGTGAACTTTCTTCTTTGGATTGATAATTCATTGACTACAAGATGAAATATGAATAGGATTATCATGATTGTCATCAATTTTAGATTCTAACACAAACTCCTTTCCTTTGCAAGGGGAAACTTGTGTTAGGAGAAATAGGGTTATCAATGATTGTCTCTTGTTTTATCACATTACATCCACAAGTGGAAGGGGTGTTTAAGGTGGATTGAGGATTGGGAAAGGTAATGTTAATAAATTTCTCTATGATCCCATCCTCTTGAGCTAAGATTTCTTCAGAAGAGTCATGAACAGAATTCTAATGGCATTCAATGTTTGGTTCTTATAAAACTATACCACTTTCATCACAAGGGAGATTAGTGTTGTGAGAAGAATCTTTATGATTTTTAGGACTATCCATAGTTATTTTCTCTTGCATTAAGAAATTATCTCAAATGGGATATGAATGGAATCTATTCAAGGTTGTGTTAATGATTTCCTCCTCTTGTGACAAGAGAATCTCATACCTAGGATAATTTTTTGAAGAATGACCATCATTCTTGTTACTAAACTTTTTCTTACCAAACCTATAAAGGAAAGATGTAAACATTTTGTAATGTTTAGATTAAAAAAAGATAACTTTCTAATTATGCTATGCAAAAACTTGAAAATAATATCTTTTAGGTGCAAATTTGAATACAAAAAATGCACTGAATTTGACAAATTATGCTTAATATGAACAATTTTAGATAATAGAAACTCAAAAAATTGAAATAGAAGACTGAATATAGAAAAAAATAATGTAGAAATAGTAATTTTAATGCTCAAAAATTTAGGAAAAACCTTGATCAAGGACTCATTCACCCATGGGTGAATGTGTCTCACTTTAGGATTTTTAAAAATTAATTTACAAGTTTTTGAGATGGTTTTTATGGTTTTCATATTCTAGTTTTAGAAAGTGAGTTACAGTTCCAATTTTTTGTAAAATGAGGTCTAAATGCAAGTGTAAAATAGTGCTAAATTAGTCCACCTATCATCTTCAACCTTCCATATCACCTCCACCCACTATGGATATATTAGTCCACCTACCACCTACTACCCCAACCACCTCGGTGATTGTGGTTGATTCCTCCTCATCTACATCCTCTTCTCCATCTTCCACCTCACTTCTAGTTTTTCATCCTACCTTCTCCACTTTTCCACCCACTATTCCTTCAGTTCCCCTTATACCAACTACCCTACCATAGTCCTTCATGACGTATTTGTAAAACATGCCACAAGGGTTATTTGAAACATTACTATCTACCAAGGCAAGGCTCCTCATGTCCTAAATTTCTACCACTTTTCCTACTCCTCCTACCCCCATGGAACCACCAAAGATGGAGAATACTGAGAAAATATAGGAGGAGATGCAACAAAATGAGAAGGAATAGATGGAAGAATTATTTGGTGTGGGTGAGGACTCCCC